>QLTV01002128.1:108106-122788 GCA_003457575.1 Thermophis baileyi
ACTGGAGGCTTTCAAGAAGAGACTGGACAGCCATCTGTCAGAAATGGTGTAGGGTCTCCTGCTTGGATGGAGGTGGGGTTGGACTAGATGACCTACAAGGTCCCTTCCAACTATGTTAATGTAATCTAATCTAAGCCTGGACTCGTTGGCAAGAACTCACCAGTGTGTTTTGTGACATTTTGTCTACAAGACAACCATCCACCCTGTCGCACTGTATGGCACTGAATGCGGGGCAGCAACAACAGGGATCAAAAGCTTTCTCCATGCCATGGAAATGTGAAGGCTCCGTTGGATATCGGGCATCTCCCTTCTTGACCACATCAGAAATGACACCATTCGACAGCATTTTGGTGTGGCACCAATTACAGAGAAGAGGAGAGAAGGCCGGCTCCGCTGGTATGGACATGTCCAGAGAGCAGCACCTTCCACCGTGGCCAAGACTGCCTACCAACTAGAAGTCAATGGCTGGTGACCTCACGGGCGCCCAAAACAGAGATGGCAAGACACCATCAACAAAGGCATGCAAGCTGTGTCCTGCGTCCTGGAGACGCAGATAACCGTGCAAAGTAACATTCAATGATCCAAAAAGCGGACCCTGCACCTGCAGGAATATGCTAGGAAGAAGAAGAAGAAGAAAGCAGAGGGGAGGTTCTTCTTTTCTTCTTCTTCTTCTTCTTCTTCTTCTTCTTCTTCTTCTTCTTCTTCTTCTTCTTCTTCTTCTTCTTCTTCTTCTTCTTCTTCATCTTCTCCTCCTCCTCCTCCTCCTCCTCCTCCTCCTTCTTTTCTTCTTTTTCTTCTTTTCTCCTTCTCCTTCTCCTTCTCCTTCTCCTTCTCCTTCTCCTTCTCCTTCTCCTTCTTTTCTTCTCCTCCTTCTTCCTCCTCCTCCTCCTCCTCCTCCTCCTCCTCCTCCTCCTCCTCCTCCTGCTCCTTCTTCTTCATGATCACTTTTTCCTTAATGCACACTGGTCAGCTTTGGCCGGTCAGCAGCCCAGAGAACAAAGAGAACATTGAGAAAAGTTCAGAAGACAGAAGCTCCCCCTGGGTTATATTTGTTCCTAGAAAGCACATTTGATTGGCCCGTCAGGCTGTCACCCTTCCCATCCAAATGCTTCAAGTCTCAGGTTTTGCAGTGAACGGTAGAACTCCGGCCTTCTTGTTTATATTTATCCTTATTCCCCCAAGACTCTAGAGAGATACTTTCCCTCATTCCTTTGGCTTCTTTTTTTAGAACGGTGGCAGTTCAGTGCTTGCATTTATAGGGAGAGACATCAAAACATGACAGGTTGCATTCTGAGATGTCCATTTTTGAGCTCAAACTGGAGATTGAATAGCCTCCATCTGGTTATGGGATATGTAGCTAGTGAAACCAGAAACTGGTCAGTGAAATGGGATCCACCAGGAGTCCCAAAGGTGCTTTTTTCAAGAGGCAACTGGACTTTTTTTTCTTTTTTTCTTTTGAAGACATTTCACTTCTCATCCAAGAAGCTTCTTCAGCTCTGACAGGACAGTGGGGAATGGAAGGATTTATATTCCTTGCAGACAGCTGGTCATTGGCATCCTTTTAGAGCAGGGGTGTCAAACTCACAGCCTGCGGGCCGGATGCGTCATGTGCTGGCCACACCCACCCCAAGTTTAGCGAAGGGGAAAAATGTCACGATACGTCACGTGACGACGTGAGTTTGACACCCCTGTTTTAGAGGGTCGTTGAGGCCACTTGGAGGTTTGTCTGTGTCCTCAGGGTCACCTGAGTAGTGCAAATGGTTCCTGTAGTCTGCAATTTTTCCTCTGGAAATCCATTCCTACTCCCACACCATTCAAAGGGTGTTCATCCCAAATTGCGTAGCTAAAAGTCTGTAGAGATTCTCAGTCATCCAGGAAAAACCATGAGAATCTCTACAGACTTTTAGCTATACCTCCAAGTGCTTTAACAACCCTCTAAAAGGATGCAAATGACCAGCTGTCTGCAAGGAATGTAAATCCTTCCATTCCCCACCATCCAGTCAGAGCTGAAGAAGCTTCTTGGATGAGAAGCGAAACGTCTTCAAAAGAAAAAACAAGAAAGTCCAGTTGCCTCCTGAAAAAGCATCTTTGGGGCAACCCTGACCTGGAGGACTGAGAATCTCTACAGATCCACTGGGAGAGTGAAGGAGTGGAGGGCTCAACAATTTTGCAATCCAAGTGTTAGAACAGGAGCCTGGGGGTGGCTGAGCTTTCTCAGGGCTCCCATTCCACAAATATCCCGTTCTGTAGATAATGAATATACAGGGTGATTATGGCTGGTTTATAGCTTGCTGCTTGAATTTGTGATGCAAGTTATGTTTCATAGCCTGGCTGGAATTGCAATCTGTGGAAATCCTCATGGAGCCTTTTGGTGCTCAGCTTAAGGGAGCATGCTGTGTCTGGGAGACATGAACATTTAAAAGGTAGAAATATTGATTCATCGTTGATTCACAACAAAATGTGTTGCTGGCAAGTCCAGAGCCATCATGTTGCTCATACTAAGGAAGGGAAGAAGATGAGTGGAAAACCAATACTACTAAATACTTACACAATCCCTTTTCGTATCCCTTGAAGGAGAAGAGACTAGAGCTACAGAGCAAGAAGGATCACTCGGTACTGCACTATTGAGGCCACACTTATGCATCTGGTTGCCAGGATACAAAGAAAGATGTTGAGACTCTAGAAAGAGTGCAGAGAAGAGCAAACAAAGATGATCAGGGGGCTGGAGGCTAAACGGTACAATGAAAGGTTAAGGGAACTTGGTATCTTTAGCCGATTGAAGAGAAGAATTAGGGGTGTCTTCTGGAACTTGAGGGGATCGACTTATTCTCCACAGCACCTGAGGGAAGGAAAGAAGCAATGGGTGGAAACTCATTAAAGAGAGGTCCAGCCTGGAACTACCAGTAAGGAGAAAGTTCCTGACATTGAGACTCTAGAAAAAGTGCAGAGAAGAGCAACCAGGATGATTAGGGGACTGGAGGCTAAAACATACGATGAACGGTTGCAGGAACTGGGCATGGCTAAGTCTAGTGAAGAGAAGGACCAGGGGAGACATGATAGCAGCGTTCCAATATTTGAGGGGTTGCCCCAGAGAGGAGGGGGTCAAGCTGTTTTCCAAAGCACCTGAAAGCCAGACAAGGAATAATGGATGGAAACTTTTCTTGCCACAGTTATTAAGTGGACCACTGCAATTGTTAAATTAGTAACACGGTCGTTAAATGAATCCGGATTCCTCATTGACTTTGCTTGTCAGAAGGTCACCAAAGGGTGTTAGATAGGGCGAATGGAAGAGACTTTGACTCAAGCGTCAGCTACGAACAGCTCTTTCTTAGGCAACTATGTACAATCCAGCGGCTTGCCTGTCTGACAGCTTGCCCTTTTATAGGGAGCTGTCAGACGGCTTCACCAATCAGCTTGGCTTATTTTCCCACCGGAATGGTGGACCTGATTGACACATCTTTGCTTTTCTCTGAATACTTAATAAAGGGCATCACGTGACCCCGGGACACTGCAGCAATCATAAATATAGCCAAGCATCTGAATTTTGATCACATGACCACAGGGTACAGTAAGTCACTTTTTTCAGTGTTGTAACTTCGAACGCTCATTAAATGAACTGTTGTAAGTTGTGGACTACCTGTATTGTAAAGTTACACAAAGAGACTCATGCAAGACTGAAAGTATTTCTTCTGTCCTTTCCTTTTGCTCTCCAGGAAACTAGGCTGTAATGTTTCCCGTGCCTTCCCTCCTTCTCTGGGCTGAGATATCTTTTGCAAAGTGGTTGCCCAGTCGACAGCTCCACCTCCTGCCTCCCAAGGTCATTCCAACATATCATTCATTACAACTTGTCACTATACAAATGTGAGAATCCATAAGCCACTCAGGTGCACTTCATCATAATGATCTTCTAGTTTAAAAGAAATCCCTAAAGCAACTCCTCCTTCAGCAAACCGAGAGAAAGCAGTTTTGAAAAAATGCAGAGCATCTCCACCCAGCTCTTGCTTATGGATTTATATACACAGGTACTAGTGAGATTATGGGGGCACAGTGGCCTAGTGGTTAAGACTATCGATCGGAAATTGGCAGTTTGAGACCTAAGCACTGCATGACCGGGCGAGTTCCCATTCCTTGCTCAGCTCCTGCCCACCTAGCAGTTCAAAAGCAGGCAAATGCGAGTAGATAAATAGGTACCACTCCTGTGGGAAGGGAAGAGTGTTCTGTGTGCCTCAGCATATACCATTTTTCCTCAAAAATAAGACCTGGTCTTATATTTTTTGGGGGCGCAAAATAAGCTCTAGGGCTTATTTTCAGGGAAACATGATTTCAGGGTGATCTGGCTGGGCGTCCCCCCCCATCACGCGCACAAGAGGCAATGCGGACGTGCCGCATGGGCTGTGGGAAAACTGAGAGTCGAGGGGGGGGCGGAGTGGGTGGGCGGCTGTGGGAGGCTTGTCTTTGTGTCTCTTGCCTTGCCTGCAGTCCATGTGGCACATCGGGATCACCTGCCTTCCCCCCACCCCACGCCTCTGCCTCCATCTGCTGCTGGTGCCATTGCACGAAACCGAGCCGTCCACGGCTGCACGCCCACTCCACCCCACCAACTCTCGGCTTGCCTGCAGCCCGAGTGGTGCGTGCAGATTGCTCACTTGTGCTGCGTGGGCTGCGTAGCCCCAGAGTGCGCTGACCAAGGGAATGGCGGGCTGCAGCTGCTGCCAGATAACGTTGGCCCACGCGCACTCACTGCCTCCTGTGCTGGCCACGCCCACTCCCTTCACTCAGACTTATTTTTGGGGTAGGGCTTATATTAGAGCCATGCTGAAAAATCAGGGTAGGTCTTCTTTTCAGGGAAACACGGTAGTCATGTGGCCACATGACTATGGGAATATCTTCAGATAATGCTGGATCCCTCGGCTAGGAAACAGAGATAAGCATCTTCCCTTAGAGTCGGACATGACTGCACAAGGGAAACCTTCACCTTTTTTTAATAGGTTGACTGATTTCTGATTCCCAGGGAACCCCCACTAGGGTGGTGAAACCATGGCATAATACCTTATTTTAATGTTTTAAGTATATTTCTTTTGTTTTATCATAAAAGATAGAATACAAAACAGAAAAACAAACAAAACAAAACAAAAACATAGTCCAGCACTAACAATAACAAAAAAAGAAAAAAAATTGGTGTACAAAAAAAGAGAAAAAGGTGATCCAAATATGAAATAAATGTAACATTTAACACATAGAATCCACCCTGGCTGGATGCTGAAAAAAAAAAGAAAAAGTAAAAACAGTAAATTCTCCTCCCCTTTTACAAATATATCTATTTGTACATATATACATCTTCATAGATATATGAAGAAAGAGCAGTCAACAGGTTAAGCTAAATATTACACTAATCTTTAAATCCCTCTGTTAACCATCTGTTATTGTATTTAGCAGTGTAGAATGCACACAGTATCTTTTAAAATGCAAATGTGAGCTTAGTTTGGGAAATGTTAACCTAATAAGAGCTGGGGATTAATTTGCAAAGAAGGAAAAGAAATGTGAAGAAGACAAGGGAAAAAAAAAAGATCTCCACATCAGGAAGGTCTAAATAATTCTGTCTGAAGTACAGAGAAGCCCAGCCATCCTTATTTTTATCTTGAAGGAGGGAAGCGATCACCTTCCCGTGTTTTATGACCAGTTTCAGCTATTCTTGCTAAATTGTCAAAGGAGAGAAACAATGGCAGGCTCTCAGCCCCTAAGTGGGACTCAGCTCTGCAATTTCAATCTGAACAACATTGTTTGGTAGATACTTTAGACTGGCCAGGGCGGCTGAAGAAATCATGACCAATTTGTGCACTACTCAAGAGTGGAAAGAGGAGGTGCATTTGTAAGGATTCTAGGGATTAGATTTAAAAGCAAAACGAGGCTGCTGGTTTGATGCTTTGTTGATCATCGGAAGGACATTTCGAACTCCAGCTCAGCACAAGCTGAAAGCTGCAACTGAAAGCACAACTTTTGAGGGTTTGAAACGAAAGCATCTGCTTAGCCAAGACAAGATCAGTTTAGCTTACTGATGGATAGAGAAATTCCCATATATTTTTTCCTATAATTTTTCACTGAAATAGATGAAAGACATTTTTTCCCCCCAAATTGCTTTCACAGGCAAAGAAGACGTTGAAATTCTAATGGGTGAACTTTGCACTTACTAAGGGACAAGGCAACATTCACATGATTTGGGCTTGTTCTATCAATATTTTGTTCTGGTTAGCTAACCATAAGATTGTTAATAGGTATTAGCAATAGCACTTAGACATATATACCGCTTCACAGTGCTTTACAGCCTCTCTCTAAGTGGTTTACAGAGTCAGCCTATCGCCCCCAACAATCTGGGTCCTCATTTTACCAACCTTGGAAGGACGAAAAGCTGAGTCAACCTTGAGCCGGTCAGGATCGAACTGCTGACAGTGAGCAGTGAGTTAACCTGCAATAGTACATTCTAACCACTGTGCCACCACGGCTCTCTCTCTCTATTAAAAGAATGGCCGCAGTTGTTACATTATAATATGCAGATTATATTAAATCAGGTCATCCACAGTCATCCACAGGTCTGGCCAGGAGCGTTGATAGCTTCTCCTTGGCAGAAGGGGTCTTCCAAGACAGGCAGCTACAAGATGACCCAAGCTAAGGTTCCCTGTCCATGTGGGAGCTGGTCAGACAGTCGTCCTGTCTTTGAGCCTGGCCTGGGAGATCTCCTAGCATCAGAAGGAACTTTGAACTACTGGCAGACCTATTGCTTAGCAACCATTTGAAGTTATGATGGACCCCTCCAAAACATATTACACCCTGGATTCAAATTTCTGATGGCAGCCACTCCCAGCAGTCTTGTGACAACTGGCCTGCATTTACTGATGTTTGTAGAGTCCTGCAGTCACAATTTATAATGTTTTTTTGTTGCAAACTGTCATTTACTTCTGGTCTCCAGCAAAAAACACTCATTGTGGACAATAGGTTCACTTAATGACAACTACAAAAAAGGTCATAAAATCAGCCGCAATCATGGGATGACTCGCTTAATGATTGGCATAATTATGGCCACAAATTGAGATTTATCTTTTGTTGCTTCCTAACAATGCTGCTTAATTTGGAGTCTTTGACACCCCATGCAAGAAGGAAGTGGGAAGGGGCACCTACTGCATCTACCTATCCAACAAGATCCGGTCAAATGGTGAGAAAAGTAAGATCCTGCACTTAAGCAGGAAAAACCAAATGCGCAGGTATAGAATAGGTGGTACTTAACAGTTGTAACTGTGAGAGGGATCTAGGAGTCCTAGTGGGCCACCATTTTATGAACCAGCAATGTGCTGCAGCTGCCAAAAAAGCCAGTGCAATCCTAGGCTGCATTAACAGAGGAATAGTAGTATCAAGATCACGAGAAGTGATAGTATTGCTCTACTGGTGAGGTCACAGTTGGAAAACTCTACTGGTGAGGGGTCCAGTTCTGGTCACCACAATACAAAAAAGGTACTGAGACCCTAGAAAGAGTGCAGAGAAGAGCAACAAAGATAACAAGGAGTCTGGAGGCTAAACCGTATGAGGAACAGGTAAGGGAGCTAGGTATGCTGTGGTGGCACAGTGGTTAGAATGCAGTACTGCAGGCTACTTCTGCTGACTGCCGGCTGCCTGCAATTTGGCAATTCGAATTTCCCCAGGTTGACTGAGCCTTCCATCCTTCCGAGGTGGGTAAAATGAGGACCCAAGTTGTTGGGGGCAAGATGCTGACTCTGTAAACTGCTTAGAGAGGGCTGTAAACGCACTGTGAATATAAGTCTATTGCTATTGCTATGACTAGCCTAACGAAAAGAAGGAGTAGAGGTGACATGATAACTGTCTTCCAGTACTTGAGGGCCTGTCACAGAGAAGAGGGACAATCTATTCTCCAGAGCACCAAAGAGGAGGACAAGAAGCAATGGGTAGAAGCTCATCAGAGGGAGATCCAACCTGGAACTAAGGAGGAATTTCCTGACAGTGGAACAGCTTGCCTCCTGGAAATGTAGGTGCTCCATTGCTAGAGGTTTCCATACAGAATCATAGAATCACAGTGCTGGAAGGGATCTTGGAGGTCTTCAACCCCCTGCCCAAGCCAGGAAACCTTATACCATCCTAAACAAATGGCTGCCCAACATTTTCTTGAAAATCTTCAGTAATGGAACATCCACAACGCCAGGAGGCAAGCCGTTCCATCGATTAATTGTTCTCGCAGTGAGAAAATTTCTCCTTGTTTCTAGTTGGAGCTCTCTTTAACAAGCTTCTACCTGTTACTTCTTGCTCTGCCCTCTGGTGCTTTGGAGAATTGATTGATAGCCCTTCAAGTACTGGAACACTGTTTTGTGCCAGGCTGGATTTTCATACTCTCATTTTTCAGAGTTTCCCAAGCTTCTTGAGTTGTTTTCCTTTCCATCCATGGATTCCTATCCCAAGGTCTCTCTAAATTTGTTGAAATCAAGTCTCTTGAAATTTAAGACATTCGTTTGGCTTTGTTCTATTGCCCATTCCTGCATTACGTTGAATTCCAATATCATATGGTCACTCTCCCCCCCAAATTCCCCTAACCTTCTATCATTTCATCTCCAACACTCTGAAGTTAGTGATATTAGTTTACTGTCAGTTTTCAAAATAATAGATTGGACAAGCATTTGTCTGGGATGGTGTAAGGTCTCCTTGCCTTGGGCGGTCGGGGTGTGTGTGTGTGTGTCTGTGTGTGTGTGTTGGATTAGAAGACTTCCAAAGCCCATAGAAATAGAATAGAAATAGAGCTAGAAGGAACCCCAGAGGTTTTGTAGTTGAATCCCCTGCTCAAGGTAGGAATCTTATATCATCCCAATCAAATGGTTGCCCAATCTATTCTGGAAAACCTCCAATGATGGGGCACTCACAACTCCAGGAGACAAGCTATTCCACTGATTAATTGTCCCCTCCCAGCCCTATAATTCTACTTCCCAAGCAGGTTGAGACTGCTGGAAGGAGGAGACTGGGAATGCTGGTCTATGTCCCTGTTCCCTCCTCCCCTGGATGATAGGGCTTTGGTACCACAGCAGGAGTGAGTAGAGGGCCATCCTGGCAAATTTGCTGTGGGACAACTCACATGGATGGAAACTGATCAAGGAGAGATTTAACCTGGAAATAAGGAGAAATTTTCTGACAGTGAGAGCAATCAACCCATGGAACAGAAGTTGCCTTCAGAAGTTGTGGGAGCTTCATCACTGGAAGCTTTCAAGAAGGGACTGGACTGCCATCTGTCAGAAATGGTGTAGGGTCTCCTGCTTGGATGGGGGGGTTGGACTAGATGACCTCCAAGGTCCCTTCTAACTCTGTTATTCTATATCCAATGGAATGACTTGCCTTCAGAAGTTGTGGGAGCTTCATCACTGGAAGCCTTCAAGAACAGATTGGACAGCCCATTTGTCTGGCATGGTATAGGGTCTTCTGCTTGAGCAGGGGGTTGGACTAGAAGACCTAGTTGAACGGTTACAGGAACTGGGCATGGCTAGTCTAGTGAAGAGAAGGACCAGGAGAGGCATGATAGCAGTCTTCCAATATTTGAGGGGCTGCCACAGAGAGGAGGGGGTCAAGCTATTCTCCAAAGCACCCGAAGGCCAGACAAGGAATAATGGATGGAAACTGAACAAGGAGAGATTCAACCTGGAAATAAGGAGAAATTTTCTGACATTGAGAACCATCAACCAATGGAACAGAAGTTGCCTTCAGAAGTTGCGGGAACTTCATCGCTGGAGGCTTTCAAGAAGAGACTTGGACTGCCATCAGTCAGAAATGGTGTAGGGTCTCCTGCTTGGGTGAGGGTTGGACTAGATGACCTACAAGGTCCATTCCAACTCTGTTAATCTGTTAATCTGTTAAACTCACCTGTGGACAATTCCGTGCGGGATAACTCAATGCGATAAATGTTATTTGCCACTGTTTCTTCAACATTATTTCTATTGACAAAAATGGAAATAATGTCAAAGAAACAGTGGTGCATAACATTCATTGTATTGAGTTGTCTCACGAGGAATTTTCTGTGGTGAGTTGCCCATGGTGAGTTGCCCATGGTGAATTGGTCATGGTGAATTGTCCCGCAGTGAGTTGGCTGTGATGAGATGGCCATGGCAAGTTGGCCTTGACCAGATGCCCACGGTGAGATGGCTGGGGTGAATTGTCCCAATAATGTCCCATTCCAGAGTAGAGATATCCAACTTGGGAGATCTCTGCACGAGGCTGAGGGGAGGCATTTTCTCCAGCATTCAGGGGATACCACTGAAAGGTTTCCAGGCTGGACAGCTTCTGAGCCAGCCTGGGACATTTTAACCACTGCTGGAGGAAGAGAGGAGGATCCTTCTCCCTCAGGTCTCCCCCACTAGTCTTCAAGGAATATCAATCCTTCCATTCCCCACCATCCAGTCAGAGCTGAAGAAGCTTCTGGGATGAGAAGCGAAACGTCTTCAAAAGAAAAAACAAGGAAGGCCAGTTGCCTCCTGAAAAAAAAGCACCTTTGGGACAACCATGACCTGGATGACACAGAATCTCTACTGACTTTTAGCTATGCAATTTGGGATGAACACCCTTCGAATGGTGTGGGAGTAGGAATGGATTTCCAGAGGAAAAATTGCAGACTACAGGAACCAGGAGCACCACTCAGGTGTCCCTGAGCACACAGATAAACCTCCAAGTGGCCTCAGTGATCCTCTAAAAGGATGCAAATGACCAACTGTCTGCAAGGAATATAAATCCTTCTATTCCCCACCATCCAGTCAGAGCTGAAGAAGCTTCTTGGATGAGAAGCGAAACGTCTTCAAAAGAAAAAACAAGGAAGGCCAGTTGCCTCCATGAAAAAGCACCTTTGGGACAACCATGACCTGGATGGCTGAGAATCTGTACAGACTTCTCCCTCAGGGTTTCCAGGCTGGATGGGGTCAGGAGAATTCTTTGCACATCCTGCAGGTGTCAACTTCGAAACGGATCAGGCCTGTCACAGCCATTTTCTCTGTTTCTCAGCTTGACACACTTTGGGGGGGGGAGGGAACTCTGGAATGTCAGACCAGACATCAACAACTTACTATCTCGTGGGAACCAAGGTCATCCCAACAGGTGCTGGCCAGAGAGATGGAAGAGGTTACCAAGCAGACACCAGAACCCCTAATTGGACAATGTGACCTGTGACAAGGAGGGAGGGAGCTGTCTAATCTTATACTGAAAGCACGGGAAATAGCCAGAGCTGGTTTGTTTTTGAGCCGTGCTGAAATGATGTACTCAATAAAGCAGTTCTTTGAGAAAGCTAAAAGTCTCAGAGTTGCTGAATTGGTTGGGTTCCTTGACAGTAGGGCCTGGACTGGAATACTTATATACAGTGGTGAAATCCATTTTTTTTACTACCGGTTCTGTGGGCGTGGCTTGGTGGGCGTGGCTTGGTGGGTGTGGCAGGGGAAGGATACTGCAAAATCCCCATTCCCTCCCCACTCCAGGGGAAGGATACTGCAAAATCTCCATTCCCACCCAACTCCTGGGGGAATGATACTGCAAAATCCCCATTCCCACCCCACTCTGGGGCCAGCCAGAGGTGGTATTTGCTGGTTCTCTGAACTACTCAAAATTTCCGCTACCTGTTCTCCAGAACCTGTCAGAACCTGCTGGATTTCACCCCTGCTTATACATATATTTAGTTTTATGTATGCATTACTCCAATTAATATGGCCCCCTCATCTATTCCAGGAACCCTGGATGGCAAACCAAATGTAAAAGAGAATTTTGTTCAAACAAAAGAAAACTCCCTGAAATTGCAATGGAAACAATAAATAAACAAGGAATGTTATGGATGATCTTCACTTGGTTGGAAAATCATCTTGACGAAGCTTCAAATGAGCCCATTAGACCCACTGTGGCACAGCAAGGAGACAGCCAGAAAGGTTCCAGGGGAGAAATTTCACTTTTTTGTTGGGGCAATGTAATATTCTGATACTGATTGATTGTTTGATTGATTGATTTGATTATGTGCCATCAACTTGATGTCATGTCTGGTCAAAACATGTGTTTGTTCTATGTGGGAAGGCAGACTGTAAGGCAGCTACAGAAGCAGTAGGGGTGTTTGTGTATGTGTTTGTGTGACTAGCTTCTATGACAGATGGACTGACAAGTGTAATTCTAGGGAGAGAAAGAAAGAGAAAGAAAGAAAAAAGATGGTTGTTGCACTAGAGTTAAAGCTGTAAATATATGGAGCCTGCAGGATATATATATATATATATATATATATATAAAACAGAATAACAGAGTTGGAAGGGACCATGCTTCCAACCCCCTGCTCAGGCAGGAAGCCCTATACCATTTCAGACAAATGGTTGTCCAATCTCTTCTTGAAAACTTCCAGTGTTGGAGCATTCACAACTTCTGGAGGCAAGTCGTTCCACTGATTAATTGTTCTAACTGTCAGGAAATTTCTCCTTAGTTCCAAGTTGGATCTCTCCTTGATTAGTTTCCAATGGTTGCTTCTTGTCCTGCCTTCAGGTGCTTTGGAAAATAAGTTGACTCCCTCTTCTTTGTGACAGTCCCTCAAATACTGGAATACTGCTACCATGTCACCCCTAGTCCTTCTTTTCATTAAAGCAGACATACCCAATTCCAGCAACTGTTCTTTATATGTCTTAACCTCCAGCCTCCTAATCTTCTTTGTTGCTCTTCTCTCCACTCTTTCTAGCATCTCAATGCCTTTTTTACATTGTGGGTGACCACAATGAAAAATTAAAAGCAAAAACGTACATAAAAACAGGATTTTTGGAATCTCCAACAGAGAAAGAACCGCAGAGGTATGGTAGACACAGAATCACCTCCCTTAATTCACAGGGTATATTCTGGTATTAGAAATTTAAATTGGCTTTTGACTACATATCTGTCATGGTTTTTCTCCCCTAAATACTGTAATTGAATGACATTCCTGACAACCTTTCATCAACCAGTGATACCTTAACAAATCCCTTTTCTGCAGAAAGCAGACAAAATAGAAGGGAACATCCTTGGGCTCCAAATGACCAAGATTGGGGCTTAAGACAGGTATGATCTGCCTATCGCGCAAACCCATTGAATCTGCAGGGACAAGAGAACCCCCACAGTTACTTTTATAGGAAGTCACCCTTAAGCGCTCAAGAAAAACATGAGAAAACTTTGGGCAAAGTCTTTCAAAAAGAGGCAGGGACAGTGGCACTCCTGGGGGAAGGAGGTAGGGCAGTGGTGAAATCCAATTTTTTTTACTACCGATTCTGTGGACGTGGCTTGGTGGGCATGTGGCTTGGTGGGCGTGGCTTGGTGGGCATGGCAGGGGAAGGATACTGCAAAAGCTCCATTCCCACCCCACTATCTCCATTCCCACGGGAGGGCGGGGCCAGCCAGAGGTGGTATTTGCCGGTTTTCCAAACTACTCAAAATTTCCACTACTGGTTCTCCAGAACCTGTCAGAACCTGCTGGATTTCACACCTGAGGTAGGGCTGAAAGAGGACAAGAGAAGGCCGCAGTGGTGCAATCAAAACTCTTGAGTTTTGGTTCATTCATACAAAAGGGTGGTTGCGAACCTTTTTGCTTTTTTTTTTACCCCTCCCCCCTTCTGCTGACACTACTGGACAGGAACAAACTTGGGTTTTGGATAGAGATTCTCAATGCTTGGAGTCCATGGAGATGGCTCCTATAACCACACTTAATTTGGTTGTCGAATTCAGTCATTTCATGGATTTGCACCATCCAGTAAGCCCCAAGGAAGTCACAGGGGCAACATTTGCACAATAGAGTAACCACAACCCCTTCACAGCCACCAAAAATAAAAACAAGCACAGTAAACAATAAAGAAAGCGAACCTGGTTAAGGTGAATTGCTGGGTCTTTGTCTGTCTTGGTTTAACTCACAGAGTAGAGAAAAACGTGTAGCCTTTGGACTTTTTTCTTCTTGCAGATAAGTTCCAGAGGGTTTTTTTTTTTGGTGCTCTTCCTTGTAATGCAGACATTGCTGATAATCAAATAGCAGGTTAGTAGGTTGAGCTGGTATAAGACAAAGTTCAACTCTCAGTTGGTTGCAGTGAACTTTCTGCTTACTCTTCCCAGAGGTCCCCAATTATCCCAATGAATCAAGGTCTCCAGCCCCCTTTTCTGCACTTTCAGGACTCTGCAGGACCGCAAAGCTAAATTTAGCAGTGCTCCCTAAAATGAATGGCCTGGTTTATTTCTGCTTTTTAGAGAAAAGAAAGAGGAAAATAATGCTGGGCTGAAGCAGGAAAATAGGTATTTACAACCGTTGTTACCTTTTGCAAAGGAATTTGGTTGCCATTTTACACCAGCGGGCAACCAAATTTTGATTGGATTTAAGGAAGAGAAAGGCTCAGTGATCTTTTAAGAAAAAGAATTTGGGGAGACCAGTGGTGAAATCCAATTTTGTTTTACTACCGGTTCTGTGGGTGTGGCTTGGTGGGCGTGATGTGGCTTGGTGGGCATGGCTTGATGGGCGTGGCAGGGGAAGGATACTGCAAAATCCCCATTCCCTCCCCACTCCTGGGAGAAGGATATTGCAAAATCCCCATTCCCACCCCACTCCTGGGAGAAGGATATTGCAAAATCCCCATTCCCACCCCACTCCTGGGGGAAGGATATTGCAAAATCTCCATTCCCTCCCCA
>QLTV01002129.1:12130-59563 GCA_003457575.1 Thermophis baileyi
AACGCATTAGGTATTTGATTCTGCACATCACGACAGCTGCTAGGATTGTATTCGCGCAAGACTGGAGGAACTCTAATATTCCCATTGACAATTGGATAATCAAGAAAATATTGGACTGCGCCGAAATGGACAAGCTAACGATAGAACTGAGAGGACAAAAAGATACAGACTACTATGAAGTATGGGAACGGTGGTACAAATGGATCGATGAGAGAAAGTTGAAGAGGAAATGTGGGATGAAGAATTAGAATTAGGAAATATTGTAAGATAACTGTATAAATTGTATAAATGTAAAAATAATGTATATAAAAGGCTGCAGATCTGCTTAAAGAATGATTGTGATACGTAAAATGTGAAAAAACTAATAAAGATATTTAAAAAAGAAAAAAGAAAAAAAGGATAGGCCCAACTGCACCAAGAAAAAAAGAAAAAGAAACAGGCAAGCACCCTATAGAGTAATGCATGATGTTGGAATATTTTTGATAATCCCATTTGAGAAACTACAAGATCAGAAGGCAACTATGCGCTCTGTGAGATATGATCAGGGAATGTAAACACGTTGACTCACTGGTCCAGAAATTCCTCTCTGATTCTTCCTCCTGTGCCCACTCAGGTCCAATTCAGCTGGTTGTCAATGTTTACTTATATCAAGACTTTAAGCTGTCTATACAACTATCGGGGTGTAAGGGCATCTCAGAAATTTGCTAGAGAATGTGACTCTATGGTCTGTGTGGATAATCACTGAGGACTGTGCCTAGAAAGGCATCAATTCAGTAGTGCCATCCGTGCTTGAGATTGAAAAAGGACTTTTTAAACCATTGAGTACTGCATTGCTAGAAAGGATGGGAGGAGAGGAGAAGCGCAGAGGAACTTCCTCTTCCGGATGGCTCATGGGAGGAAGGTGGTGTGCAGAGCGGCTTTTGGGCCTGTGCAAGGATCGAAGCAGCAGCTGGAAGGTAAGTTGAGGGCAGGTGGGAGGAGAGTCCGGGAGCAAGTGGGGCTGTTTGGGTTCCTCCACGGCCTGGAAGCAGAGAAGCAAGTGGGCTGAAGCATGTCAGCTGCTGCTGCTGCAGGTTCCTTCCCTCCCCAAATTCAAGCCCGCTGGTGCTGCACGCTGTGAAACTGGTGGCTGCAATTTTCTGCAGGTGGGAAGATTTAAAATGCCTCTTTTAAGTTAAGGTTGATGCTTTGGGGATAGTTTCCCTCCAGAGGTTGTGGGTGCTCCGTCACTGGAGGGTTTTTAAGAGGAGATTGGACAGCCATTTGTTCAGAATCGAATAGGGTCTCCTGCCTGAACAGAGGATGGACTAGAAGACCTCCAAGGTCCCTCCTAACTCAATTATTCTGTAGTGGACCTGATGTTTTCCGGGCAACAAGATTGGACTTATGTGTCTCTGGTCGTTTCTGGGTGGTTGTTGTTTTGTTTTACTACCATTTCTAGCTAACAAGTACGGTGTTTCCTATTGGTGCCCCTATCCGTGTATTAACCAGGTTCAACTATGCTTAACCCACAACGTTTTAAAAAATTGAACGTTTTGATTATTCAGTTGTATTTATTTATAAAATGTATTGGCCACCAACCTTACCATGACATAACTGTGGGTGGCTTAGAGATATAAAAATACATACACATTAAAACACATTAAAGGAACAGATGTAACTTGGCTATGTCTTGTGACATCATGCTTCATGATCAGGCTGCTTAGTGACACAGATTCCAGTCCCAATTGCAGTCAGTAAGTGAGGACTACTACAATTGGGATGTCACCAAAGGGGTTGTGGAAGGTATTTTCTGCCCTTACTTGGAGCTCAGGATTTCCATGGGCAAAACTGGTGCTTCAAATCTTGCAAAGGCTTTAGGCATCATTTCATCCGTTAAAGCCACCACATCTGTAAAGTTAGTGTCATGCAGATTGACAGGTGTGGCTCGGTAAAACAAAAGACATAAAGTCCAAGTGTGTGTGTGTTGATAAGCTAATGCTTTTATTTATCTGAATAAAGACGGGTCCCTCCTAAGAAGGAAGGAACCCTGAGCATAGTGGAAGGCAGATATTTATACATTTCTTTGCTTTTGCTTCATTATGTAAGAGGGAACTGGCCGCCAGTTTCACACGCCTGGTATTGGGTCTCCTGCTTGAGCACCGGTTGGATTAGAAGACCCGCAAGGTCCCTTCCAGTTCTGTTCTGTTCTGTTGCCATGATATTTTTTATGTCAGGATAAGTAAAACCATAGAAATGAAAGAGAGTGTACTTTCTTTTTCACTTGGCTGTATTTGAAAACAACCCTTTGCACTGCTAAGAATTTGTGATTGACCCAGTCAACAAGTGAATGTCATCGTTTTTCATTGTAATGTAAACGTTTTTCTTTTTTTCTCATCTTCTGTAACCATTTTATGCACAATTAAAGATACACTTTTATTTGAATCTTATAGACAAAGAGGATGGCAATAAGAGAACTCTGGACAACTGAGGATAACAAGCAACATTGAATAGCAAAGCAAGTCAGTCCAGAAATAAAAATATTTCCCATTTCCTTCAGAGAACCACACAATTCTTCACTTTCGTCAGCGAGACAGAAACGAGAGAAAATCAAGAAGAGATTTCTAGCTGGGAAAAATAGAGTGTGAAATTTAAGCATATGTTACATAAAAAGTCAAGGGAGATTATTTTTCCATTCAGCAAAAGAGGGAAGTGAAAAAGTCAGTGGGGAGGTGCAGGTCAATTGGAAAACCACGTAGTGCAGACACTGTTGCAGGCCTCACTCTGGGAGGAAGAAAACGGCTTGAATCAAAGCACAACTAAACAAGGGATCATCCATATTTTTGACGACCTCAGGAATATGAGTTGTGGAAAATCTCCATAGACATTCCAGTTGTGGGAAAGATACAACTTGCAAATCACAGTTGATTATGCATGAGAGGATCCAGAGTGGAGAAAAACCTTACATATACTCTGAATGCAACAAAACCTTTGGTCAGAACAACTCCGTTTTGTTTCATGGAAGGACCCACACAGGAGAGAAGCCCTACAAGTGCTCCCAATGCGGTAAATGCTTTAGCGAGCATGGCAACGTGGACTCACACCGACGAGAAACTGTTTGAATGTCGTGATTGTGGGAAAAGTTTCTGTCAAAATTCTCACCTCGTTTCACACCAGAGCAGTCACACAGGAGAGAAACCGTTTGAATGTCCTGATTGCGGGAAAAGTTTCAGCCAGCGTTCCAGCCTGATGACACACAAGAGGAATCACACAGGAGAGAAACCCTTTCAATGTCCTGATTGTGGGAAAAGTTTCTGTTGGAATTCCAGCCTGGTTCAACACCAGAGGACTCACACAGGAGAAAAACCCTTTGAATGTCCTGATTGCGGGAAAAGTTTCAGTCAGAGTGCCAACCTGGTTCAACACCAGAGGACTCACACAGGAGAAAAACCCTTTGAATGTCCTGATTGCGGGAAAAGTTTCAGCCAGAGTTCCAGCCTGGTGATACACCAGAGAACTCACACAGGAGAGAAACCATACGAGTGTCCAGACTGTGGGAAAGATTTCAGTATTAGGACTAACCTTCTAAATCATATGCTTATACACACAGGGGAGAAACCATTTCAGTGCCCTGAGTGTGGGTGGTGCTTCAGGAAACATTCCAGCCTTATTGCACACAAGAAAATCCATATGAGGCCCCAAGTGATGAGTGTAGAGAAGGTTTGAATTTCATTTCTAAAGTCCCACTGTAAGTCCACTGAGAAATTGACTGTTTCATTTGACTACAAAGAATTTGCCTAATTTTTTGTAGGCAAATATGTAATGGTATTAGACAGGAAGGAGGAAGGAAAAAATGGCAACATACTAGTTTGATAATGCCTATCTGGCCATTAGCAACAGAAGTTGCTGGATATAGGGAGTCCTCGGGTTACGAATTTAATGGAGCATGCCCATTCCATCCGTAACTCGAGAATTCGTGGGAGTGAATCTCGTACACTGAATGACATCACTCCCTGCTTTCGCCCACGTATTCGTTGCTTTTTCGCTCCAGATCAGTTTGATGAGGCCTCTGGCTGTGCGCGACTTCTCAGGATTGCTTTCTCATTGGCAAATCACTTGAGGATTGCGTTCCTGTAGGCTTTGGCAGCCCTTTGCAAAAAGCCTTTGCCTGTAGGAACAGGGCTTCGGAGGGACGCGCCCGCTCCTCCCAAGCTCCGCTGGTGCTAACAAAGGCTTTTTGCAAAGGGCTGCTGAAGCCTATAGGAACACAATCTCCCTGCAGGCTTCAGCAAGGAAACGGCAAACAGAGGGAAGGCCTGAGGGACCGAAGCCTTCCCTCCGTTTGTAAACGTCCACGCCTCAATTCGCAGAGAATAGAGGCCCAAAGTATGAGATTACACAAGATCTCGCACTACTGACTTTCCGTGATCTCGCAGTACGTTAGGCCTCTGTTCTCTGTGAATGCAGGCAAAGAAAGTGCAACAGAGATCTTTGCAAGGTAAGTCACACTCCACAGGCAAAGTGCCTGTGAAGACCTGGCGGGGTGAATGTTGCAGAGCCTCTGCAGTCGCAGCCTTTTTCTCCCCAGGTGCCCTTGAGTTTTTCAGCCCCAGAATTCCCCAGTCAGCATCTCTTGAGGATAGGAGCACTAAGGATATAGTTACAGATTGTGGCTCCTCATATAAGGAGAAAATGAGAGGAGAAGAGGAGGGGGTTAAAGTTTATCTTTTCCAAACAGTTCCAGGAATTCAGTGCACCCAAGCATGTCTGTTCAGATTGTGTCAAGAATGAGGCACGTAAGTGGAAGAAACCATATGAGCAGCAAATATATTGGGAGAGTTTGGGGCAGTGACAAAACCAGTGTAACCAGAACATGGGTTCTGGGCAGCTGACCACATGGATTTGAGAGAGGGGTTTTTATACCTTCTTCGGGTTTTGCACCCTGTGCAAGAACATGTATTAATGGTTTTAATGATGTTTTTAGGACATAATAGGATTAACCCACCACCATTAAAACAGGAAGACACAAAACCCTTTCATTGCACAATCCCGAGAACTGTTCATACTTCAAAGTCACAGAAACCTATAAAGATCCATCCACTCATTCAGCCATTTTGTCAGCTTTCCCAGAACTTCATGCTGTTTGTTGTTTGTTTATGTTTATTTATATTTCTATGCCGCCCAACTCCCGAGGGACTCTGGGCGGCTGATGTTGGTTCTGCTCATCAATAAATGGAATCCTTTTCTATCAGCCTCCATTTTATTTCCAGCGTCCTTCTCCCGGCTTGGAACCGGATCAGATTTCTCTTCCAAGAATACCCACATATATGTGTATATGTATAATCTCTCTCCAGGACTTACAGTGGTGGGATTCAACCAGTTTGCACCACTTCGGTCGAACCGGTTGTTAAATTGCTGGCTGGCCCCTCCCTTCCTGCCCCTTCCAGGAGTCCCCAGGCGCCCCGTTTGGCTCCCAGGTAAGTGCAGGGAGGCCTACAAGGCCCAAAATGGGGTGGGTGGGTGCGGGGGCGCAGCACATCCCCCCCGGCAGCCCATTTTTGCTCCCAGGAGGCTTCACGGAGGCCTACTAGGCCCAAAACACAGTGGGGGGGGGCACGCCACCCTGCGGCCCGTTTTTGCTCACAGGGGGGTGTAGGAGGCCGAGTGCTGCCTGTCACACCCCATGGCCACACCCACCCACCTGGTTAGTAGGGCAGGGAACCAGTTGTTAAATTATTTGAATCCCACCACTGCTTGGTGATACATAATTCTACCAATAAAAGGGAATCGGCTTGTTTTTTGGGCGCGACAACATTGAAAAATGAAAACCCTTAAAACGGAAAGAGAAAGCTAGGAAACGGATCCTACTCAGAACAAGGCATTCCCTGTAGGAATGGCCATTCCCCGTGGCCAAAAATCAGAAGACATCGAATTGTTCCTTTGCAGACTTAAGAAATTTTGTGAAAAGGCTTTTGCAGGAGCTGCGCCTATTAACACAAGGGGTTAGACAAGGCGCTACCAGACTGCTCCTGACATGGTTCATCAGGTTAGATGTTAAGGAAAAGGCAGCATCTCCAGCCAAGAATTGCATGGCTGAAGGATGATGGGCCTTGTAGTCCAATGATATCTGCAGGTGGGCCTCTTCCCTCTTCGACATCAGTGCATTGCTAATTTGCACCTATTGTAGCTGTGCATTTGCGCATGCAAGTTTCTTTTACTATTGCAGTGATTTTCTGTCTATTTTTTTTACAATCACGGTGCCTGCTTTCCATCGCTTGGCTTTTCTTGGGGGGATGATACGGGTGAGCCTCTCTGGCAGGGTCCCAGCTGGAGGACTTTGGCGTTGCCCGGCGGCGTCCCAGTTGCCCCCCTCCCCACAGCGGCTGCAGCGAAGGGGTTAAAACGTAGAGAGCTTTCCTCTTGCACCTAGAGAGGAGATAGGAAAGGGGGCTGGGAGCCCAGTTTCAGGCCCCTCCCTTTCCTTTCCCAGGTTATGCTGCAGAGATCCTGTCGCGGGGAGGGGCACCATGTGAGCTACAATGCTGCAAGAGAGGGATTGGACCAGGAGCGCAGGGGGCGGGGCAAACAAAAGGAGGGGGAGGATTCTCTTGTGGACTTCAGCTCCCAGAATTCCTGAGCCAGCATGGAAGAATTGAAGACTGCAGCTTGGGAGAGCAGACCAAGGGATCAACTGCAGAAGAACACGCTTATCACTTCCCCCCCCCCCATTGAAACTGGATGCAATAAGAAAATCTTGCAATTCTGATCTTCTCCCTCCCCACCTCCTTCTTCTACTTCTGTGAATTAAAAAGGTGTCTATCCGAGTCTCTTCTGGGTAAGATATGTGTGCCGCAGACTTGGGAGATGTTTTCCACCCATCTCTTTAGTAATGGTGTTTGCATATCTTTCAATGCCATTTTCTTTATTCTCTGCACTGGGGGCCTCTGGCCATAGAATAGAATAACAGAGTTGAAAGGGACATTGGAGGTCTTCTAGTCCAACCCCCTGCTTAGGCAGGAAACCCTACACCACTTCAGAAAAACACACTGAACGAAATGAGAGTTTGTGTTGCTGTCAAGAAACCAGCAACGATTAATCCTTTTAATCACCAGGCATTGAGTGCCACTCCAAAACGACTTGGGTTAACTTTTTCTGCAGCATAATTGATGTCCTTCTAACTTGCTTGTTGTTTTGGGAGGCTCCCACCATCAACAGTGTTTCCTCAGAGAAGTCACAGACCTTCCCCGGGGGAATGTACAGCAGGAGGAGAAGACAACTTTTGACTCCCCTCCAAGGGGCTTGGTGGGGTCCCTACCAACTATTATTTATTATATTTATTATATATTTATTAGTGTATGTGTATATGTGTGTATATATACTAGTGTGCGTGCGCTCCTGTTGTATAGGGTATGAGATATAACACAGATTTTACACATTTTAATTTGAGCTTCAAAGTTTGATTCTGAGGAAATGGACTGTTCCTCTAATTGGGAACTTATGGCTTTTGAACTCACCCTGTAGACCAGGGGTGTCAAACTCAAGTTGTCATGGCGGCGTCAGATGACCTATTAGACTTTTCCCCCCTTCACTAAACGGGGTGTGGATGTGGCCAGCCCGTGATGCATCCGGCCTGTGGGCCGGCCCTGCTGTATACCATCCCCTCTGACTCTTTTAAGTTGGCTTAATTCTGTCTGATATTTTGAAATAGCCCTGTAAGAGATTCAGAGGCTTTGGGATCATTGCAAGGGTTTCCAACTCCTCTAATCATAATGAGACACGATAAAGATGTGCACTAAAATATGACACCAAGAGAAAGGAAAATTGATTAAATATAATTTTACTATTTTAAAGTTTAGAAATTTCGCACGTTTAAATTCAAAGTAAGTAGGAGCTGGAGACTCGGGCCGAAAGAGCCCCTTGGATTCACCACACGCCAGTCCTGACCAGCTCCTGGTTGCTGAGTGTCCTTCTGCAAAGAGATCACATGCAATGTGACCCACTAAAAAAATTGTAACCTGGCTTTTTGAACTGTGTTGCAGAAATGAACAAATGTGGAATTCTTTGGTGTCTTCCAATCCCAGCTAAATCAGCATCATTCATCTGCATTGCTAAAATGTCACTTTTGCTGCTACAAAAAAGTTCCTCTCTTTATTTGAATGAATTTTTGGAAAAAAAAAATTAAGGAGCCCTGGGAGAGAAGTGAAAGAACAGGAATCGTCTCCCATGTGTTGGGACCACGTTTGTCCCAATGTTTACAGAAATGTTGACACCTGCCTTTGTCTTTCTCAAAAGCTATTCATGATTCTTACGCAATGCTGTTTTAGCAATGAAACATTATCTACTGTACAATTTTTTTTCTCACATTTCCCCAAGGCGGGGAGGGGGAACCACAAAAGTATCTGCTCTCACCCACCAGCCGTCAAAGGCTAACAAGGAGGCACTTGCAAACGAAGATCACAGGAGTTGCGAATAAACCTGGAGATTCTTACGCTCAAAACCATCATCCCTTTTCTCCTCAACTCAATATTCCTACAGCTCAACTCAATATTCAACTCAATATTCCTCCATTGAAGCCACCTGCAGGGCAGAATAGCCTTTATATCTGAAATTTTACACTGGTTTTATCGCTGCCCCAAATTCCCCCAATATAGTTGCTATTCATATGGTTTCTTCGACTTATGTACCTCATTCTTGACATAATCTGAACAGACATGGTTGGTGCAATGAATTCCGGGAACATCTTAGAAAAAGATGAACTTTGAAACCGCTCTGCTCCTTCTCTCGCTTTCTCATTATATGAGGAGTCACAATCTCTAACTATAGTCTGTGTTATTATTATTATTATTTATTAAATTTGTATGCCGCCCAACTCCCAAGGGACTCTAGTGTTAGAGTGTTCCTACCCTGAAGAGATGCTGGTTGGGGAATTCTGTGGCTCAAAACCTCGAGGACACTCGGGTAGAAGAAGGCTGGGACTCTCCAAGTGACATTTCTGTAATCTATCATGATAGGAATGCAAAGAACGCCGCTAATTTTTTTTTTTTTAAGAATTTTACAATTTCTGGAAAAATAAGTATCCAGCAACTTCTGCTGCTAATGGCCAGGTAGCCATTATCAAATTTCTCCCCTCCTTCACGTCTAATACTATGACATATTTGACTAAAAAGAATCAGGCCAGAAAGTAAATAGTCAATTTCTCAGCTGGACTTACAAAGGGACATTAGAAAGGAAATTCAAGCCTTCTCTACATTCATCGCTTTGGGCCTCATGTGGATTTTCTTGTGTGCGATAAGAGTGGAATGTTTCCTGAAGCACTGTCCACAGTCAGGGCACTTAAATGGTTTCTCCCCTGTGTGTATACGGACATGATTTATAAGGTTAGATCTAGTACTGAAATCTTTCCCACAGTCTGGACATTCATACGGTTTTTCTCCTGTGTGAGTCCTCTGGTGTATCACCAGCTCAGAATTCCGAAGGAAACATTTCCAACAATCTGGACACTCATACAGTTTCTTTCCTGTGTGAATCTTCTGATGTATCACCAGGTGGGAATTCAGACAGAAACCTTCTCCACAATCTGGGCATTCATATACTTTGTCTGCTGTGTGACTCCTCTGGTGTCTCACCAGGCTGGAATTCTGACTAAAACATTTTCCACAGTCTAGACACTCATAAGGTTTCTCTCCTGAGTGAGTTCTCTGATGTATCACCAGGGAGGAATTCTGACTGAAACCTTTCCCACACTCTAGACACTTATATGGTTTCTCTCCTGTATGAATCTTCTGGTGTATTAGCAGGTAAGAATTCCGACTGAAATTTTTCCCACAAATCAGGCATTCATATGGTTTTTCTCCTGTGTGTGTTGCATGGTGTCTCACCAGGTCGGAATTCCGAATGAAACTTTTTTCACAATCTGGACACTCATATGGTTTCTCTCCTGTATGAGTCCGCTGATGTACCACCAAATGGGAATTCCAATTGAAACTTTTTCCACAATCTGGACACACATATGGTTTCACTCCTGTGTGAGTCCGCTGATGTACCACCAAGTGCGAATTCCAATTGAAATTTTTCCCACAAACTGGGCACTCATATGGTTTCTCTCCTGTGTGAGTCCTTTGATGTATCACTAGGTCAAAATTCTGACTGAAACATTTTCCACAATCAAAACACTCATATGGTTTCTCTCCTGTGTGTGTCCTCTGGTGTATCACCAGGTCGCAATTCCGAATGAAACATTTCAAACAATCTGGACACTCGTATGGTTTCTCGCCTGTGTGAATCTTCTGGTGTATTACCAGGTGGGAATTCTGACGGAAACCTTTCCCACATTCTGGACATTCATATGGTTTGTCTCCTGTATGTGTCCATTGGTGTATCATCAGGCTGGAATTCTGACTGAAAGTTTTCCCACAAACTGGACACTCATACATGGTGTATTATCAACTGTGATTTACTATCCATGCTTTCCCCACAATATGTACATCTATGGTGTTTTTCCACCATTGACATTTTTGGATTCTCAAGGAAGTTAAAAATTCTTTGGATCTCTTGTTGGATGGAGTTTTGACTCAAACTTCTGTTTCCTTCCACACAGGTGATGCCTGCAGTGCTCTCCGCCTTACGTGGCTATCCAAGTGATTTTTTCCTTTCCACTGACGTCCCATGTTTTTGAATTTGGAAACTAGTGAAGAAAAGTCTCTGGTTTTCTGGAGAAAATAGAAATTATTTTGATGGCTTCATTTGCTTTCCTTTTCAATGCTGCTTGTTATTCTCAGTTGTCCAGAGTGCTCTTGGCATTCTTTTTGTCTATAAGATTCACATAAGAGGGTTAGTTTAATTATGGTTTATAAAATGGTTAGTCAACATCATAAAAACAAAAAATAAATAAATTACAATTAAGAAACAAACATTACAAAATGTTAATAGCAATAGCAATAGCACTTAGACTTATATACCGCTTCATAGTGCTTTACAGCCCTCTCTAAGCGGTTTACAGAGTTAGCATATTGCCCCCAACAATCTGGGTCCTCATTTTACCCACCTCAGAAGGATGGAAGGCTGAGTCAACCTTGAGCCGGTGAGATTTGAACCGCCGAACTGCAGCTAGCAGTCAGCTGAAGTAGCCTGCAGTGCTGCACTCTAACCACTGCGCCACTGTAAAACCTCTTACATTACTTAAGGTTCATTTTCAGTTTGTATAAGTCTGTAAGTCTAGTGAGACCCAAGTTCAAATATCCACTGAGTCATGAGATTCATTTGTTGACTAGCGTCACTCACACATTTCTAGACGTGCAATGGTTTCTTTCAAAATATGTTTGGTCTAATTTTAGAAAGGCTTTAAGCCCTCCGTTGACATCACAATGTACATTGCCCTCACTTACTGACCACTACAACTACCAACAGGAAACTTCTAAACAGTGCGGTCATTAAGCATGATGTCACATGACAGTGCCAATTTACAACATCAGTTCTAGCTGCGATCATTAAGCAAATCACAGTGGGTTGTTACTGTATGTGCAATGTAACATGACTTGCAAGTTTCCCAATTGGCTTTGTTTGCAGGAAACCAACTGTGAAGGTCCCAGTTGTGGCGATTCCATGACTGTGGGACACCACAACTGTCGCAACTGCAAGTCGGTGCCAGCACCCAAATAACTGCAATGGCCACAACTTTTGAGGACGAGTTGTAAATCTCCTTGTTCAGCGCTGCTGTTATTTCTGAAGGGTCAGTGGAAAAAAAATAGTAAACTAGGACTACATATACAACTGAAAATTCCAAATGGTGTTCGAAAGCTATTTTTTAAAAAGTGCTGGGTTAAGCACATCTGAACCTGGTGAATACACAGATGGGGCACCCCTGGGAAATCCAGTGTTTAGCTAGACATGGAAGTAAGAAAAAAAAAAATCCCAGAAGAGACCAATAAGTAGATCAGCCTCATATTGTTGCCAAGAAAACAACCCCCCTAAAACCACAAGGAGTCAAACCTAACTTGAAGGAGACTTTGTAAATCTTCCAACCACCAGAAAATTGCAGGCGCCGCTTTTAAAGCGTGCAGCCCCAGTGGAGTAGAATTTATTCGGTTTATAAAATATGCAGCAGTCGACGCGTTTCAGCCTAGTTGCTTCTCTGCTTCTACACCGTGGAGGAAACCAAACAGCCCTACTTGCTTCCGATTTCTGCTCCGATTCTTCGACTCACCTTCCAGCAGCCGCTTAGACCCTGGGAAGAGCACGAGAGCCCCCTACACCGCCACCATACTCACATTGCTGAGCCGGAAGAAGTCCTTCTACCCTCTTTCTCGTCTTCTCCGACGACCTCTCTACGAAATTAATGCTCTACGGTTTCCATTCCTTTCAGTTACCGATGCCGCCTCTGCGCTGACACAGTTCCCTCATCGCGAGCATTGCTGACCTATAGATCGCCCTCTAGCGACAGATAGTATTTTCTCTCTGTTTGTTTTGTATTTATATTAGATTTTAAAATTCTATTTTTTTTTAAAAGGAATGTATCAATCAAAGAGTGGGGCGACTTTTATACAGTTTTGCGTGCACATCTGTATTACCAACATTTTTACAATGTTTTGAAGTGCTTTTTCGAAACATTTCTCTTACCATATTTAGAGAGAGTCACCGGCTCTTTCTAAGCTGCCTTTCTCTTGGGTTTGCTGTGTATGTGTCTCTGTTTGACTTAAGAAATACTTCTTTTTCAAGGGAATTTATAGACACACATGACATTTAGCATTTAACAGACTTAAAATCTCCTCCAGGAGCAAATCTAGCTTGTTGGGAACATCAGCTTTAAGACATATAACCCTAACCACACTATAAAAAAGATGTTGAGACTCTAGAAATAGTGCAGATAAGAGCAACCAAGATGATTAGGGGACTGGAGGCTAAAACACGATGAATGGTTGCAGGAACTGGCCATGGCTAGTTTAATGAAGAGAAGGACCAAGGGTGACATGATAGCAGTCTTCCAATATTTGAGGGGCTGTCACACAGAGGAGGGAGGTCAACCTATTTTCCACAGCACCTGAAGGCCAGACAAGGAATAATGGAAACTGAACAAGGAGAGATTCAACCTAGAAACAAGGAGAAATTTTCTGACAGTGAGAACAATCAACCAATGGAACAGAAGTTGCCTTCAGAAGTTGTGGGAGCTTCATCACTGGAAGCTTTCAAGAAGAGACTGGACTGCAATCTGTCAAAAATGGTGTAGGGTCTGCTTGGGCGGTGGTGGCAGCAGTGGGGGGGTTGGACTAGTCACTAATGACCTACAGGTCCCTTCCAACTCTGTTAATCTGTATCTATCGATGGATAGATATATAATCATTTAGCCATTGTCTATCCACTGCAGGATGAAGGCCTCTTCTGCATGTTTCTCTCTCCCTCCCGCTCTCTCCCCTCCCCCCACAAATATATAATTCTTTAAGTTTAAGGTCATATTTTGCAATGGAAGAATTACAAAGTTATGAGCATCCTGTGGGAGGGGTGCTTCTCCAAAAGCTTGTGTTTGTGACACAATGAACTATACAATGAACTATAAACAGGAGCTTTAATGTAGACTACATTAGTAACAGAAGACAGATGCTAAGAAATCAGATAATGGCTGTTTCAAACCTCCCTCAGTGCTAAATATGTTGCTGTCAATCAAACCAAAAAATAAGCATTGTTCTGAACCTCCTCTTAATTTTTGCCTCTTCTTCCCATCTGAAATCTCTGAAACTTAGTGCAATTAGAGATAGAGAAAATGTTCCCATGTGAAGTCCCCCCCACCTTATTCCTGATATCAGTTGGTGAAGGGGGTTGTATGAAGTTCCCTCAGTTAGATTGGCAATGTGATACAGCACTATTGTGTAGTCCTATCACACCTGTGCCTAGTTTCCTATCATCTTTGGGGATACCTAATTCCACCAGTAGAAAAACTTGTTTTTTGGGCACAACATGTTGAAAGATGAAAACCCTTAAAGCAGGAGAAGAAAGCTAGGAAATGGATCCTCCTACTCAGAGCAAGGGACCCTGTGAGTCTACAGTGGCCAAAACAATCAGAAGGCATCGAATTGCTCTTTTGCAGACTAAGAAATTTTGTGACAAGGCTTGCAAGGAGCTGCTCCTATTAATACAATGGGTTAGAAAAGGCGCCACCAGATTCCTCCTTGACATAGTGTAGAAGGTTAGATATTGAGGAAATGGCAGCATCTCCAGCCAAGAATGGCATGGCTGAAGGATGGTGGGCCTTGCAGTCCAATGATATCTGCAGGTCAGCCTCGCCCCTCTTCAGCATCAATGCCTTCCTAGTTTGCACCTATTGCAGCTGTGGATTAGCGCCTGCAAGTTTCTTTTACTATTGCAATGATTGTCAGTCTCTCTTTAAAAAAAAAAAAAAGAATCACTTTCCATCCTTTGGCTTTTCTTGGGAGGGGGGGGTGATATGGGTGAGCCTCTCTGGCGGGGTCCGGCTGGAGGACTTTGCCCCAGTCGCCCGCCTCCCCGCAGCGGCTGCAGCGAAGGGGTTAAAACGCAGAGAGCTTTCCTCTTGCGCCTAGAGAGGAGGTAGGAAACGGGGGGGGGAGGGAGCCAAGTTTCCTGCCCATCCCGCGCCACCCTCCTTCCTGGTCTCTCTTACGCTCTTACTCTCTTACGCTGCGGAGATCTTTTCGTGGGGAGCCGCCAGGTGGGCAAGGACGCTGCGAGAGGGGGAGGGGGTAAGGAGGAGGAGTGGGCATCCCCAGGTGCAGGAAGGGAAAACGCCTGTGGGGGGGGGGGGAGAAGCGTGGAGGTGGTCTTTTTACAGCGGGTCCCCTTCCCTTCTGAGTCCCCGCCTTTGCTTGCAGTTTTCCGCTCCCTGCCGGCCGCTGCGCCTCCGCTTGACTCTGATTCCCCTTGAAATCCTTCAAGTCTCCTTCCTTCCTTCCCCTCAGCCCAGCATCTTGGTGCAGCACAGCTCCCAGCGTGTGGCTTCCTGGTGTTGCCGTTCCCCACGTTCCCGGGCTGCTGACGGGGGAGGATCGGGTCCCCAAAGTAAGTCTGGAGGGATAGAAGAGGTGGAAGACATGGGGAGATCTGAGTTCAGAGGGAAGGTGGCTGAAGGGGCTCCCTCCGAGGTTATGAACCCTGCTAGGAGGAGTCCAGTGGCATCTGAAAGGCAGGTGACAGAGACCTGAGAGGCGTCCAGGTGGGCTTGTTTTGAGATGCAGCACCTGAATCTGCCTATCTTAACATGCCCAGATACCCTTTCTGGTGACTGTTGTCTGCCTCTTTATCTCTGCCCCACTAACTGAACATCTGTGTGGAAGTTTTCAATTTTACTTTTACCAGGTAGTCCTCGACTTACCACCACAATATAGCCCGAAATTTCTGTTGCTAAGTGAGACATTTGTTAAGTGAGTTTTGCAACCGTCATAAATATGAGTCAGTTGCCAAGTAGCTGAATTTTGATCCCGTGACCTTGGGGATGCAGCAATGGTCGTAAGTTTGAAAAACGGTTATAAGTCCCTGTTTTCAGTGCTATTGTAACTTCGAACAGTCACTAAATGAACTGTTGTAAATCAAGGACTACCCGTATTTCTCTTATGGACGATGTAATTTGCACTGGAGAAGAAACATCCTGCCATTTTTACAACTGCTAAAATACGGAGAACTTTCCAACAGCTTTAGAAAGAAAGGACTCTTGGAGCCAGGTTTTATTCCGAATGGCATCTGGGTTGCTTCCTTGCCGGTGTCCTCTTCTGAAATTTGTTTGACTTTCCTGATTTAATGGGCAGTTCCAAGATTTCATAGCCATCTATATGCGCCATCTCAACTTGTGCGCCCCTGTTTGATTTTCCAAGGCCTGTGAAATGTCGAGCAGTATTTTAAGAGTGTAAATTTAAAAGCAGCGATCAAATTAAAGTCTGTAAAGTCAGGGCAGTTTCAGGAGGGAATTCTCCGAATCTGTGGGGCTTTCAGCATGCAGAGGCAAAAAACTGCTATTTCAGATATTAAAAGCTGACTTTTTCCCACTTCAGTGGTTGCCTTAAAATTATGTCTTTATTGGTTTGATTTATATTCCTGTTTTGTACACACACGGCATCACAGCAGCTTGAATGGATTTCTGCAAAAAGTTCCCCATCCAATAAAATAGCTGAATATTGATTTTACCCTATAAAATAATGCTTGTAGAAAATCAACTGGATCCAGATCTGGGGAGAAACAGACCTTTATGGATCCTCGGCGTCCCTTTTGTGCATAAGTAATTATGATAATTTCTATTCCTGCCAGGAAGAAAGATGGAGGTACAGGACTCTCCCGGATCCCAGGCAGGAAAGAGAGCAACAGCGAGGGGAAGCGTTCAAACTGCGGCAACACAGGAATATCTGAAGGGTTTCACTACATCTCAGATTAAGCAAGAACCAGAAGAGGGGCTGGACCAGTTGTGTGAGATCCAGAAAAGAGGAGCTCCGAGGGCTCCATATTTGGATGGAAGAAACTCTCCATCTTCTCAGTCCTCACCAGAGAATAACACTAAGCTGTCTTTTAGCACAAAGGCCGATCTCCATCAACGGTCCTTCAGTGGAAAAGCTGCATCCAAAACCTTGCCAGGCCCGGGCTGCGTGGAAGTTCCCGAATTTTACGAAGGCCTGGATTCCCCAGTGGAAGTGAAGGAAGAGTTGGTGGAGGAGGGCAAGCTCAGCGTGGCGCTACAATGCCAACGCTTCCGACAATTTTCCTATGAGGAAGCTGAAGGGCCTCAGAAAGTGTTTGGTCAACTCTGGGACCTTTGCTGCCAGTGGCTGAAGCCGGAGCGTCACTCTAAGGAGCAAATCCTGGAGCTGGTGATCTTGGAGCAGTTCCTGAGGATCCTGCCGCTGGAAATGCAGAATTGGGTTCGGGAACAGTGTCCGGAGACAGGGAGCCAGGCGATGGCTTTGGCTGAGGACTTTCTTCGGAGGCTGCCACAAGGAGAAGAGCAGAGGGTGAGCATGGATCCTTGACATGTTGGGCATCCTTGTGGAGCTCAGCTTACGGCCACAATTGAACCCCAAATTAAGTGAGACATTTGTTAAGTGAGTTTTTGCCCCATTTTGTGACTTGTCTTGTTGTTAATCATTGTGGCTGTTAAGTTAGTAACATGTTTGTTAAGTGAATCTGGCTTCCCTGTTGACTTTGCTTGTCAGAAGGTGGCAAAAGGGGATCACATGGCCCCAGGACACTGCAACTGTCATAAATGTGAGTCAGTTGCCAAGGTTTCTGAATTTGATCACGTGACTGTTGGAATGGCGCAACGGTCCCAAGTGTAAAAAATGGTCATAAGTCACTTTTTTCATCGCTGTTGTAACTTCGAATGGTCACTAAATGAACTGTTGTAAGTTGAGACCTATAGCCTGCCAAGGGAGTGTTTTTAATGACAAAAAACTCAGGAGGAATCTGGTGATGTGTTTCCATGTAACACTTTTTATTAAAAGACATCAGCTTTTGTGAACGGCAGCTCATCATCGGATGCTCAGCATGGCTAACTTTTAATTAGGGTTGAGAGAAAGATTTGGTGACGCAGATGTGGGAAAAACAGAGCCATGAGAAACTGGTTAAAAGCCTCTTATCAAACAGCAATTGTAATTTGTTATAAACCCAATGTGTATGTTGAAACATAGAAAACTGATGGCAGAAGAAGACCTAGTGGTCCATCGGGTCTTTCCTTTGAGTTATTTTTTATTTTTGTTGGATGACAGACATGTGTTTATCCCAAGCATGTTTAAACTCATTTACCTACTATAGCAATAGCAATAGCAATAGCAATAGCACTTAGACTTATATACCGCTTCACAGTGCTTTACAGCCCTCTCTAAGCGGTTCACAGAGTCAGCATATTGCCCCCAACAATCTGGGTCCTCATTTTACCCACCTCGGAAGGATGGAAGGCTGAGTCAACCTTGAGCCTGGTGAGATTTGAACCGCCGAACTGCAGCTAGCAGTCAGCTGAAGTAGCCTGCAGTGCTGCACTCTAACCACTGCGCCACCTCGGCTCTACCTCCTCTGGCAATTGGTTCCAAGGTTCCACTACTCTTTCTGGGAAGTAATACTTTCTAACATTACTTTTGAACTTCCCTTCTGTCGGTTTGAGATTATGCCACCGTGTTCTTGATTTTTGCTTAAAATTGAAAACAGTGCCCCAACAATCTGGCTCCTTATCTTACTGACCTCGGAAGGATGGAAGACTGAGTCAACCTTCAGCTGGTGAGACTCGAACTGCCAAACTCCTGGCAGCCTGCGGTTGGCAGGATTAGCCTACAGTATTCCATTCTAACCACTGAGCCACCACGGCTCTCCAGCAGCGGTGAAATCTACTTACCTTCCCTACTGGTTCGGAAGTGCGTGCTTCGCTCTGCTTGCGCGCGTGCTTTTTCACCCTCTGCGCATGTGCAGAGGGTTAAAAACAATGGCGACATCTGGTCAGGTGGGCGAAGCCTTGCGCTGCTGCCGCTACCGGTTCTCCGAACCACCGGCCACCGCCGCTACCAGTATGTCCGGACCGGGCATCCCTGCTCTCCAGACAATACATATTCACCCCTGCTTTCCAGACATATTCAGGTCCTCCAATCTCTCCTGATATGTTTTGACCCTCAAATCTTGCCCCATTTTGTTGCCTGTTTCTGAACTCGCTTAATCTTATCAATATCTTTGTTTAAAGTGCATCCTTTTGAGATGGCTGGAACCTTTTGCTGTATGTGAGTTCAGAAAAATCTCAGTCTGTGGTGTTGTTAAAGAGAGGCCTGAACACACAGAGTCAGTTTCTAACACATTACAATTGTTAAGATACCGTAACCTGGCTGCGTTTGTATAACCAACCTGAATTCCTTAGATTTAAATTTTCAATTTCAATCCTACAGGATTCGAACCACTCTATGAGTCTGATGATGTCAATTTCAGTTCACAAAAGTTTCATCTTTTTAATTAATTTGCTGCATTAATATCTTCCCCAAGTGCTAAATTCGATGAAAGTACAACATTTCTTTATGCACAGTTAAGAAATTGGAATGGCTAAACGGGATCCGTTTTGACTGGCATTTTTCTCAGATTCAGGGATGGTCTTCTCCATATACTGTATTGCCAATTTGAGACATTAAAATTAGGACATTTTAAACTTGTTCTGGACAACTAAGCTGTAGTTTCCCTTGTAACTTTACCAATCTTTAAAAGCAGCCTAGTTGTGTCACATCATTGTTTCCTGAACCCCAGTGGGTTTGTAGCCTTTGACAATTATTTTGCCAGAGTTCGAGAAGGGCTGAAATGAATCTCCAATCGATCCTGGTTTGTGTACCAGCTGTTGGCTGATATTGAGAAGATGTGTCCCAATCATCTCCTTAGACATCTTCATGTTTCTCACACACAGGATCTGGGGGACTTGCCTGATGAGCCTTCCAATTCCGAACTGGATCCATTGGATATCGTGAAAGTTGAGGTCCCCATGGATGGAGACAGTGAGTAGACCAAAATGCTTTGAAAAACCTGGGGATGAAATCTGTTAAGCGTAGGTAGAACGTGGTTGATCAATCTGAAACTACGTCCTGATCATGGCCTTTGGGGTATTTGAAGGCGCCTGTTACCACAAATCTTAGCGACAGAATTGCCAGCCCCAATTGTGGTCACTAAGCGAGGACTAACTCATGTTCATCACCACCCTGCGGTCTTATGCTTCCTGCAGTTGATGGGGAGGAGACCCATGTGCAGTAGGGAGTCTCTCTGGATGGCTTTCCTATTAGAGAGCTGGGGTGCTGCAGGGGGGAAGGTGCTGTTGCTGGACTAGGAGTGGGGACACCCACGTTCCAGTCCCTCCTCAGCCATGAAAGATCCCTCAGGCTCAGCCCCACTTGACAGACCAGACCAAGAAATCAACACCACAGGAAGACTCTAACACAGTTGTAAGTGCAAGGACCAATTGTAAGTCACTTTTTTTCAGTGCTGTTGTAAATTCAAACAGTTACTAAGTGAATGCTTATAAGACATTCACAGGAAGCTAAATTTACCCTGAGTGGCCAAGGGGAAGAATCGGACAGGAATTCCAGGATACAGAATAACAGAGTTGGAAGGAACCTTGGAGGTCTTCTAGTCCAACCCCGTGCTCAAGCACGAGACCCTATACTATTTCAGACAAGTGGCCGTGCAGTCTCTTCTTAAAATTCTCTAGCGATGGAGCAGAGAGAACATAGTTGCCATGGTGACCTAGTAGACAGGGATAAATAATAAAGAGGTCACCCAGATGGGATTATCAAAAATATTTTAACATAGTGTTACATGTTGACTTGCTCTTTCTATACCTTTGTAGCATAGTTAGCCAACAGTTTATAAGCTGTGGTTCAGCTTTAGTTCAGGGCTGCTCAGTAAGCTGCCAATGCTTTGGGAGTCCAATGTGCACCATAATATTTTGCATGCTTAATAATTGTATGTTGTATCATCCAAGTGATTCAGTTGCTTTAGGTGAGGCAGGGTTTGCCCAGAGCATTCTCTATCTGTTCCTTTATGCATCTCCCTAGATTGTCAGGAAAGAATCAGATTGGTCATCCCAAAGGTGCTTTTTTGGGAGGCAACTGGACTTTCTTCTTTTTTCTTCTGAAGACGTTTCGAAAGCTTCTCATCCAAGAAGCTTCTTCAGCTCTGACAGGATATTGGGGAATGGAAGGATTTATATTCCTTGCAGACAGCTGGTCATTTGCAATCTTTTAGAGGGTCGTTTATGTGTGTCCTCAGGGTCAGCTGAGTAGTGCTCCTGGTTCCTGTAGTCTGCAATTTTTTCTCTGGAAATCCATTCCTACTCCCACATCATTCAAAGGTTGTTCATCCCAAATTGTATAGCTTAAAGTATAGCTTAAAGTGTCAGGGCGCCAAGTAACATACTCTTAGCAAACAAAACTTGGAGGCAGGTAATTTCCTCAAAGAATAGTTTTATTTGATATGTCATATTGGCACAGGCTGGTGAAAACCGACTCTGAATATTCCCGCGGATTTCACCTAATTAAAAGTAAAAGTTTGTCACTTTCTCAAAACAATCAGTCACATGGTCCAATCAGGATATGGCCCAGTTGCTAGGTGACTCCAGTCCCCTCCTTCTAAGCACCTGCAGGAATGTCCTTGGTTCCCACGAGAAAACATTTTGTTTTGGCTACAACACTCCAACTATCTCTATTTCCCCCTCCCTAACCCTCTTCTCCCTAACCCTCTTCTTCTTCTTCTTTGGGACTTCAGCGTTTCTGTGTCAGTGCTGAAGTCCCAAAATGGCCTCAGGCCAGCTTCAGGGCTGACAGCCCCGCCCCCATTGAAAAGGAGTTCCTGGAAGAAGACAAGAAAGAACACAAAAAGATGTTTAAACACAAGCTAATCTCCTCTTCTTCCCCCTGTGAGCCCCTGTGGCTTATGGGGGTATTTGTCATGGAACTGCTTAACCAATCTGTCTGCCTTCACATCCCAGCAATTAACCCAGGTAGCTTCAGAAAGTGGGTATCCCTTCCACTGTACTAGGTATTGTAATCAACCTCTATGCAATCTAGAATCTAAGATTCTTTTCACCTCATAATACCTCCACCACAATTGGCTTTGGGGCTGCCCGATCTATTGGCCTGATCTGGGAGCCTACCGCCGGCTTTAACAAGCTGCTGTGAAAGACCGGATGCACTTTCCCTAACAACCGGGGGAGTTTAAGGTGCACGGTAACAGAGTTGATCACTTTCACTATAGGGAACGGTCCTATAAACTTCGGACCCAGCTTCTTGCAGGGAAGCTTCAATTTTAAGTATTTTGTGGATAGATAGACTTTACTGCCCACTTGGAAAGGTGGCTGGGAGGAACGGCATTTGTCAGCTTGAATTTTATGGGTTTTTGCCGCTTCCCGTAGGGCACGCTTGGTATTCTCCGACACTGCCTTCAGTGATTCCATCCATTCATTTAATGACATGGATGAAGGGGATTCCCTGGGCAGCTCAGGCATGGGGATGAATTCCATGCCGCTGGTGACTTGGAAAGGGTTGAAACTGGTACTGCTCTGCACTGCGTTATTGCATGCTACCCCAGCGAACGGCAGCAGCTCTGCCCAGTTGGACTGCTGGTAGTCAACATAGCACCTTAAGTATTGTTCAACCATGGCGTTAACTCGTTCCCGCTGCTCCATTCGTACTCGGTTGGAAAGCCGAACTGAGCCCTTGCGACGATCCAATGGACTGTACGAACTCCCTCCAGAACTTAGCGGTGAATTGGACCCCTCTATCAGAAATGATTCTGCGGGGAACCCCATGCAGCCTATAGATCTGCTTTATAAACAATTTTGCTAGCTTTTTCACAGATGGGAGGTCAGAGCAAGCTGTGAAATGGGCTTGCTTTGAAAATAAGTCTATTACGGTCCAGATGACCTCCATTCTCAGGGAGGTCTACAATAAAATCCATGGCAATCTCCTCCCAAGGCCAGGAGGGTCTGCCACTTGTTGGATTAACCCAGGGGGCCTCCCTGGCCTTTTTTTCATGGCTGCACAAGTGGCACAGCTTTTTACGTAGTCCTCTACATCCTTCTTCATTCTCGGCCACCAGAACTGCCTCCTAGCCAAGTGCAGGGTCTTTAGGTAGCCAAAGTGTCCCGCCTGTTTGGAATCGTGGCTCTTCTGGAGCACTTGAAGCCACAGGTTGTTAGGCACATACAATTTGGAACCCTTCCAGGCAAGTCCTCCTTTAGGGTCAGTGCCTCTTTGTTGTCATTGTACCATGGGTCTGTTGGAAGCTTGTCCTTTAGCTTTTGAGTTATCGCCCCTCCATCTACGGCCCCTCATCGCCTGGCTTGGCCCCTGGTCATGGCTTGCGAAGCGGGTTGGGGGGGATCATGGCATGGACAATCTCCTGTCATTTGCTGTTGAACTGGGGCTTTCTGGACAGGGCATCTGCCAAAAGGTTCTTCCCTCCAGGGATGTATTTCAGCTCAAAGTTAAAACGCTTGAAGTACTGCACCCAGCGGACCTGCTTTGGGGAGAGTTTCCTTGGGGTTTTTAGTGCCTCTAGGTTCCTATGATCAGTCGATACTTCAAACGGCACTTGGCTACCCTCAAGAAAGTGTCTCCAGGTCAATAGGGCCCATCAGATCATGTAGGCTTCCTTCTCCTATACTGCCCACCTCCTTTCAGTGTCAGTGAGTTTTTTCAAGGTATAGGTGCAGGGATGTAAATCACTGTTTAGGTCCTTTTGTAGGAGGATTGCTGCAACGGCCACATTGCTGGCGTCTGCTTGGACCACAAAAGGTTGTTCAAGGTCAGGGTGCCTGAGGATGGGCTTTTCAGTGAACAGCCTTAGTGCCTTGAATGCCCACTGGCACTCTAAGGTCCAGGTTAGTGGTGGCTGAGACGTGGTTTCCCTCCCATCTTTAACAGTTCGGTGATGGGCAAGGTGATCTCAGCGAAAGAAGGGATGAACTGCCAGTAAAAGTTGGCAAACCCCAGGAAGCTCTGGAGTTGTTTTTGCGTACGAGAGGGTTGCCAATCTAGAACCGCTTTAACTTTCGCCGGGTCCATTTCCACCCCCTCGCTTGACACTCGGTAGCCCAGGTAGTCTAGCATGGTCTTATGAAACTCACATTTTGACAGCTTCGCATGTAGCTTAGCAACAAGGAGCTTTTTAAAGACTTGGCACACCAAATTTATGTGCTCCTCTAGGGTTTCACTGAATATCAGAATGTCAGCCAAGTAGACGAGAACACCCTTATAGAGGTGCTTGTGCAGCATCTGATTAATCAGCTGCATAAAGACTGCAGGGGCTCCTTGTAGTCCAAAAGGCATCACTTTGAATTGGAAGCTGCCTAAGGGAGAGTTGAAGACAATTTTCCACTTGTCTCCTCCTTTGATTCGCACGTAATATGCCTCCTGCAGATCCAGTTGGGTAAATACCTTCCCCTTCGCTAGGTGGGCCAGCATGTCCTTCATGAGGGGGAGTGTATAGGTGTTTTGCACGTGCATTGTGTTAATTCCTCTAAAGTCCACACATAGCCTCATCGACCCATCTTTCTTCTCCTTGAAGAGGACTGGGGCAGCCACTCTGGATTTGGCTGGCTGTATGAACCCCGGGCTAAGTTGGTGTCGATGTATTCCCTCAATTCTGTTATTTCTTTTGCGGTCATGGAGTACATCTTCGGCTTGGGCAGTTTAGCTCCTGACACGAATTCTATGATGCAGTCTGTAGGGTGGTGAGGGGGAGCGAGTTGCACTCCTCACTGAACGCCTCTGCCAAATCTTAGTACTCCTTCGGTATCTGGGGGCTCCCTGGCAGTGGCGGTTTTCTCGCTTTGGTGGCACTTAATCGCCGGTGGGGTTTTCCCTTCGTTGGGTCGGGAGGAGGGAGGGGTCCTAGTCCCAGTTTCAGCTTCCTGTAGCCATCCCCCTATGGGATGGTGGGCCTCCACTTGTCTAGCCATGCCAGGCATAGGATGACAGCTTCCGTCATCTTTGGCGCCACCACGAACCAGATCATTTCCCAGTGGCAGCCCATCTTTAGCCTTACCACCTTGGTGACTAGCATGGCAGTCCCTCCTATTAACAACCCATCGACTTGCTTGAAGCATATAGGACTGTTTAGGGGTCTCGTCCTGATCCCTAGCTTTTGGACCAAGGGGAGGCTAATTAGGCACCGGGTGCACCCCGTGTCTGTAATGGCTTCTATCTCCCCCTCCGCCCCGGTATTTGGCACAAACTAGCTTTGACTTGATAGCGAATGGACGGATGGCTTCACTTACCATCGGTTTGTCCCCGCTGTCGTCATCGCTATCACCAGTCACCGCGGTGGGCCTCCCTGAGCCGGAGTTCCATCTTCCCCTTCAGGGGGGAGGGCAGACCTCAACGGCTTGGCGGGCGAATTTCCCCCTCTCCGGGGTCTTCTGGTGGTTTTTTCAGTTTGGTTGATGTGGGGGTCTTTGCTTGCGGGACAGGAGCTGGGGCCAGGCATACAGATGCACGGTGGCCCTGCTGGCCTCATCGGAAGCACTTGATTGGTGCCATTGAGGCTCCCTTTGGCCGGTCCTCTGCTTGGCAGGTGCTAGTTCACCTGCCGAGCTGTCTCTTGGGCTTTTTCTCTGGTGCTTCCTTCTGGAGCTCAATGTCCATGGCCACCGCCATTCGGTACCAGTTGTGGATGCGGTCCGGGACTCCACAGCAGACACAGGTGTGGCGTAGCTGCTTGTCCAAGCCTTCTTTAAAGAAGTGGACCAAGAGGCACTTGGGCCAATGTCGCAGTTTTCCGGCAATTCTGCGAAACTCCCTAACATACTCTTTGGCTGGGCGACCCCTTTGCTTGATGGCTTTGATTTCCGCCTCCGCTTCTTGGCTTTGGGCTTCATCTTCGAATCTGCTCCTCAGCTCCTGCAGGAAGTCATCGATGTTTCCTAGCGTGTCTTCGTCGTGCAGTTGGGTCACCCACTCCACTGCCTCCCCGTCTAGGTTTTTAGTGATGGCTTGGATGATTTCTTGGTTGTTAGCGTAGGCATCCCCATAATGATCAATGTGTGCCCACACTCGGTTCAGGTGGTAAGCCAACTTGTCTGGACTCCCATCGAAGGCGGCCCTAAAGTGTGGAGGACTTGCCAGCCAAGGTGGAGGAGGAGGTGGTGGCGGCGGAGCGGGAGCCGGGGTCCACTGAGCTTGGACCCAGCCTTGCCCCAGGTAGTAAGCCCAACTGGGTGGCACCTACCAAGCTGGTGGTAACTGGGGCTGTCTAGGGGGGCTAACTGGTCTCCTGCGTCTTGGCAGGTTCCGCTGCAGTCCCGAGCTCAATCTGCCTGAGGGGAGCAGCAGCGGGCTGGCAGCACGGATCCCTGCCGCGATTGACCGGTCCCGCCTGGGGGGAATTGGTCTTGGGCTGGAGCGTTCTGAGGGGAGTGGCAGAGGACTCGCAGCTCGGGTAGACCGGGTCCCCTGGGGGGGAAACACGAGAGTTGACTGGCTCAAGACTACTCTCATATATTCAGGCTGGTGCGAGTGACCCACACTACTGAGGCTCATCCAGTCGAATCTCTCCAGCAACCTCTCTAGGGTCTGGCTACGGGCCGCGGTCTGTATCTCCAATCCCCAGATTTGCTAAGGTCTACGGGGACCGTCAACCTCCACTCAAGGATTGTGGTCCACGATTCTTTTGTCGAAGTCAGGGGCTGCTCCCTCACTGGCTCCTGGAATGCAGGTCGGCAGCCGAAGTCTCCCTCCACCTGGTAGAGCTCCTTGGTTGCCGGCCACTTGGTGCAGATCTTGGGTCAGGTGCCCACCTGGCGCGCGATCTCTGCCACACTTCTGCCACCCGCTGTGTCTCCAAGGGGGTTGGCAGACTCTCAGGAGGGTCCCCGCAAATCCTAACTATCTTTATTCTCCCCTCCCTAACCCTCTTCTCCGGTTTGTCAGTGCTTGAAATCCCAAAATGGCCTCAGTCAGGCCAGCTTCAAGGCTGACAGGCAGCCCCCACTTAATTTAAAAGGAGTTCCTAGAAGAAGACAAGAAAGAACACAAAAAGATGATTAAACACAAACTAACCTCCTGTTCCTCCCCCTGAGGCCCCTGTGGCTTATGGGGGTATTTGTCATTGAACTGCTTAACCAATTTCTCTGCCTTCACATCCCACAGGGTGTTAATCCCAAATTGTATAGCTTAAAATATAGTTTAAAGCTTTTTGGATGAGAAGTGAAACATCTTCAAAGAAAACACAAGAAAGTCCAATTGCCTCCTGAAAAAGCACCTTTGGGACAACCATGACCTGGATGACTGAGAATCTCTACAGACTTTAATCAGATTGGTCTTATTGGTCTTTGAGATGACCATAAGAACCATATAAAATTGGGACGCAGGTCAGGAGTTTGTCTAATATCTCTGACGCTAACGCGCTTCTCCTTTAGCAAGCAAGAAAGTGAAAGCCCTCAGGTGTCCTTCTTGGGCTGGGTAGTTAAGCAGAGATAAGCCTGGAGAATCCGTGGATGGGACACAAATTGGGAAGAAAAGGTCTGAAAGTTAGATTGTGGAGGGGGAGAAAAAGTGCTCCGAAAAAGGAAATGACAATTACAGGCAGTGCTCGATTTATGTCCACAATTGAGCCCCAAATTTATGTTGCTAAGCGAGACAGTTGTTAAGTGAGCTTTGCCCCATTTTACAACTTTTATCATCAGACTTGTTAACTGAATCACTGCTGTTGTTAAATTAGTCACATGGTTGTTAAGTGAATCTGGCTTCCCCATTGACTTTGCTTGTCAGAAGGTCGCAAAAGGGGATCATGTGACCCCGGGACACTGCAACTGTCATAAATGTGAGTTAGCTGCCAAGCATCTGAATGTAAATCACGTGACCATGGGGATAATGCACTAGTCATAAGTGTGAAAAACGGTCATAAGTCACTTTTTCCAGTGCTGCTATAACTTTGGTCACTAAATGAACTGCTGTAAGTTGAGATCTACCTGTAGTTTCTGTGTCGCTGTCAAGACACCTGTATCAACGAATCCATGAAATCAGCAGGCATTGAGTGCCACTCTGAAGAGACTTGAGTTGAATTTTTGTGCAGCATAATTGACGTCCTCCTAACTTGCTTGTTCTTCTAGGAAGCTCCGACTATCAACAGTACTTCCTTGGAGAAGTGACAGACTTGCCCAAGGGAATGTACAACAGCAGGAGGATGAAGGCGACTTCTGACTCTCCTCCAAGGAGCCAGAAAGTCCCACTGAAGGAAAAACTGCACAAATGCCAATATTGTGGGAAGCTCTCCGACTGCCGCGCCCACTTGATTATTCACGAGCGAACCCACACAGGGGAGAAACCCCACAAATGCTCAGTGTGTGGGAAAAGCTTCACCCGAAAGGAATCTCTGATTATCCATGAGAGGTTCCATACGGGGGAGAAGCCCTACAAATGCTTGTTGTGCAGCAAAACCTTCAGTGATAAAATCGGGCGCCTCATCCACGAGAGAACTCACACTGGGGAGAAGCCGTACAAATGCTCTGAGTGCGGGAAGAGCTTTGGCACTCGTTGCAACCTCCTGAGGCACCGGAGAGTTCACACGGGCGAGAAACCATACCGTTGCTCGGACTGTGGCCAGAGTTTCCGATACAGACCGCAGTTAGTGATCCACGAAGGGACCCACAAAGGGGAGAAGCCTTATAAATGTGCAGACTGTGGAGAAACTTTCTGTCAGACACGGCATCTGGTGATACATAAGTGGACTCACACGGGAGAGAGGCCTCACCAATGCGCCGTCTGCAGCAAAAGTTTCAATCAAAAGTCGGACCTTATTACGCACACCAGGACCCACACTGGGGAGAAGCCGTATGTCTGCTCCGATTGTGGGAAGAGTTTCATTTCGAGTTGCCAGCTGAGGAAACACGAGAGAATTCACACCGGGGAGAAACCATACCAGTGCGCAGAGTGCGGGAAATGCTTCGCTTACAGTTCTCACCTCACCACGCACAAGCGGACACACACGGGCGAGAAACCTTACCAATGCCCGGATTGTGGGAAATGTTTCATTTCTAGTTCTCACTTCACTGCCCATAAAAGGACGCATACTGGCGAGAAGCCCTACCAGTGTACCTACTGTGGGAATAGTTTCATTCAGCGATCGCAACTTGCCAAACATGAGAGGTCGCACACAGGAGAGAAGCCCTACATCTGTTCTGAATGCGGGAAGAGCTTCCGGTGGAGCCAAGGGCTCAAAAAGCACATGCGGACTCACACTGGCGAGAAACCGTACGGGTGCTCCGCGTGCGAGAAAACATTCTCCAGTTCCTTTAATCTGTCCAGGCATCAGAAAATCCATGCGAGGGAGAAACTATAATGGGGCGCTTTTACACAAAAGACAGTAGGGCGATCAGAATAGCTTGATACAGGTAGTCCTCATTTGAAGTGACAATCGACTTGAAAAAGGGGACTTACAACCTGGATTCGCAGTTCTGACGGTCGGGCCCCCTTCACAGTCATGTGACAAAAATTTCGGACACATGGCAACAGAACATTTGCAGTATCCCATGGTCACCTGACCACGTTTTTGTAATGGTTGTTGCAGAAAACCAGCACTTTGCAAAACTGCACCCATAGCAAACCATCGGTTTGCTTAAGAACCATGTGTTTACTTAACGATGGCAAATTTTGCTTAATGAATGTGGTTATTCACTTAATGACCACCATGAAAGGGTTCATAATATCGGATTGGTAATGTTCTATGACTATCGTGACATGACTGTAATGGGCAGGCTCTGAGCCGTGGTGGCGCAGTGGTTAGAATGCAGTACTGCAGATTACTTCTGCTGACTGCTGGCTGCCTGCAGTTCGGCAATTCGATTCTCACTTGTTCAAGGTTGACTCGGCCTTCCATCCTTCCGAGGTCGGTAAAATGAGGACCGAGATTGTTGGGGGCAATATGCTGACTCTGTAAACCGCTTAGAGAGGGCTGTAAAGCGGTATATAAGTCTAAGTGCTATTGCTATTGTTATATCAAATGGTGCCTGTAGTTGTTGTGGCTTGCCCCCATCCCGTGCAGCTGCTCATGGATCCAGAAGAACAAGAACAGACCAGAGGGTGGCAAGAGCAGTCTGTAGCTCCGGCACCGGAGTCCGAGACCGAGGGGGACGCAGGGCCAGAGGGCGATACTCAATCAGGGCCTTCTGCACCGCCCCAGCAGGAGTTAAGTGACTCCACTGAAGAGGAGGAGCCTCTGATTGATGCTAGGGCACGCAGGGCAGCTAGCCGGCAAGAGTGGCTTTGTAGAAGGAGGTCTCCTCACAGGTAAACCTGCAGGCAGAGCGGCCACGCCCTAAGAAATTCCAGCAAGTGAGGCAGTTAAGGACTTCATAATCTGTTTGTTTTGTTTTGTATTTGAAATCCCGGCCAAAGTGTTATGTGAGTGGTAACAAGCACTGTGGGAGAAACTCTGAACTTAAATGATCACTAAGCCTTGATTAGTGATAAAACCTTCTTTAGTTTGGACAAGTGTGTGTGTGTGTCGTTTCTGGGGGTTTGCTGTGCTGGGTCACAACAGTAGTGGGTGTAGCATGGCGTAGGTCAAGAAAGAACACAGAAAGAAGGGAACCAAGTTGTTTCTGGTTAGCTGCCAAACCAGAATGCTGTAAAGATTTGGTTTGCTGGGAATGACCTTGTTTCTTGTGAATGACCTTATTTCCCATTCAGCTTCACCTGCTAGTGGGAGAAACTACACCAGAAGTATCTCCTCTCCACTCCCAAATTTGCAAGGCAGTGAGATTGCCAGACCTCATGATATTCTCATGCTGAGATATATCCCAAGACACTGCAAAGAATGCTGAAGTTGGGTGAGACCTTGTACAAGGTCTTGTTGCATTTTAAAATGGTTTTACAGGTAATTGAGCACAAAATTTCTGTTGCTAAGGGAGAAATTAGGTGAGTTTTGCCCCATTTTAAGACCTTTCTTGCCTCAGTTGATAAGTTAGTAGCCCAGTTGTTAAGTGAATCTGGCTTCCCCATTGACTTTGCTTGTCAGAAGGTCGCAAAAGGGAATCACGATCTTGGGACACAGCAACCATCATAAATATCAACCAGTTGCCAAGCATCTGAATTTTGATCACGTGATCATGGGGTCAAGTGTGAAAAACGGGCATAAGTCACTTTTGTCAGTGTCGTTGTAACTTCGAATGGTCACTAAATGAACTGTTGCAAGTCAAGGACTACCTGTATTATGGTTTTATTGGGGAGATAGCAAGTGCCACTTGGGAAGAAAGGCTGGAGATGTTTCAGAACCTTGTGTTACGTAACTGGTGCAAATTTTTTCTCTGTTTCTTTAACCATGATGGTTAAACTGTGGTTTCTGGCTCACCGTTTTTTTAAAGAAGGTTGGAAAATGGAGCTTCCAAAGTGAAGAGTTGCCAGTTTATAAACCAGAGAAAGAACTTCCTTGGTGCGGTTTGTGAATAATTCTGAACATAAAAGTTTTTCCTAAAAAATTGACCGAGTGCAGACTGAGATACCATGGTTTGTTCAACAAAGCATGATTAGAAATAAACCCCAGTGCAGCACAGTACAGTGTACAAATGCAGGATGTTTAGCCATTTTTGATGGCAAGAGGAGTCACATAGAAGACAAAGATCATTCTCGGAAAGCCAAAATACTTCAGTACGTAGTTTGCAAATGTGGCCTGTACGTTTGCTCATTGATTGAAAAGTTAATCTGTAAATAATTGCAAGGAACCTGATTGGGTTCCAACTTTGTGACGGTTCCCAGTTTACTACAGGTAGTGCTCGACTTAGGACCAGTCGCTTAGCAACCGTCTGTTACGATGAACCTCCCTTAGGGGTACTTATGACCCAGATTTGATCTGATGGTTGCCATTCCTTCCCGCAATCACCTTGATTGTAATTATGGGCACTTGAAAAGATTTGCAGGGCGGCGACATGGTCCTCGCCATCACCATTTGTGAAGCACTACAAACTGGAGGTGTTTGCCTCTGCAGAGGCGTCCTTCGGCAGACGGGTGCTACAGAGGGTCTGCTCCACCTCAGCTACCCTGGACCAGGCTGATCCTAGACCAACCGTAATCAAGTTGCATTTACAGCCTTTTGCATTGTCCGGCGGTCACGTGACTTCATCCTAAGTTGCATTAACAGAGGGATTCAATCAAGATAACGTGAGGTACTAATACCACTCTATAAAGCCTTAGTAAGACCACACCTAGAATACTGCATCCAGTTTTGGTCACCACAGTATAAAAAAAGATGTTGAGACTCTAGAAAGAGTGCGGAGAAGAGCAACCAAGATGATTAGGGGACTGAAGGCTAAAACATTGAAGAACGGTTGCTGGAACTGGACATGGCTAGCCTAGTGAAGAGAAGGACCAGGGGAGACAGGATAGCAATCTTCCAATATTTGAGGGGCTGTCAAAGAGGGGGGGGGAGGGAGGTCAACCTATTTTCCAAAGCACCTGAAGGCCAGACAAGGAATAACAGATGGAAACTGAACAAGGAGAGATTCAACCTAGAAATAAGGAAAAGTTTTGGGAGCTTCATCACTGGAATCTTTCAAGAACGGACTGGACTGCCATCTATCAGAAATGATGTAGGGCAGGGCTGTGAAAAAAAAATGGTGTAGGTTCTGCTGCTTGGGCAGGGGGGGTTGGACTAGATGACCTACAAGGTCCCTTCCAACTCTTATTGTTATTCGGTTACATATGGGCGGGCTTAAAATCATTCTTGGCCAGCATGAGTGAAGCTGCCTCCCTTTGAGCTTCTGGCCTGATTTGCACTGTGTCCTAAATCCTTGATAGCCACAGAAAATCAGTCAGAAAATTTTAGGATGTAGAGAGGCTTTGATTTACGCTGAGAATCACCCCTACCAAAGGGCAGGAATCTTTAGATCAGTTTTCTGCACATTAGTAACCTCCAAGTATTTTGCCCAAGCTATTTGGGAACAATAAGGCCGAAATCTAACCCATCTAGAAATTGAGGAAGGCTGCTAGCAATTCTGCCCTCTAGCAAGCTCTAGACTTTGCAAGAATGAAGATGGAAAGATAATATCTCCTATCTAGATCTGATTTGGAAGCAATACTGGTTAATAAATAGAACATCTTGCTTCATGGAGATGTTGTGCGTGCTCCTTCGCTGGAGGTTTTCAAGAAAAGATTAGACAACTGTTTTAACTGTTTTTAATTGTTTTTATTATGGTTTTTTTTAACGGTTTTTTATATTGTTGTGCCGCCCAGAGTCCCTTGGGAGTTGGGCGGCATACAAATTTAATAAATAATAATAATAATAATAATAATAATAATAATAATAATAATAATAATAATAATAATAATAATAACCATTTATCCGGAATGATATAAGGGGGGGGGGTTTCGACTAGAAGACCTTCAAGGTCCCTTCCAGCCCTACAATTCTGTGACATTTACAGGTATTGTTCCACATTTCATTATTCTGTGATTGGATGATGCTTACAATCATTTTAGGGCTGTGCACACACAAACAAGACCTTCATAAACCTTTATGAAGCACAGCACCTCCCTAATCTTGAGAAGCTAAGTAGGATGAAGCTTCACTCTTCAAGCTTTGCTCAGTTGCAAAGATAGGTTGTGAGGACGTTATCCCGCATCCCAAGGACTAATAACTAGCTGGAGCAGTCTTTACTCATCTCCATGGGAGGTGCACTTCATTGCTGCCTGTTTCAATGTTGTGCCATGGACCCTGATGCTTTCCCTTAATTTAGTTCTCGCTTCTTGCAAAACGAAGCTTCTTCATCAACTACAGTGGCGATTATTGCACCATTGAGGGACCCGAAGAAACAGGTTAGGGATAGATCATCTTGGAGGAAGTCTATCCATATGGCCGCAAAGGACTTTGTTAAGATACAGGTAGTCCTTGACTTACAACAGTTCATTTAGTGACTGTTTGAAGTTACAACGGCATTGAAAAATGTGATTTATGACCATTTTTCAGAGTTATGATGGTTGCACCATCCCTGCGGTCACATGATTTACATCTGGATGCTTGACAACTGACTCACATTTATGACGGTTGCAGCATCCCAGAATCCTGTAATTCCCTTTTGCAACCTTCTGACAAGCAAAGTCAATAGGAAAAAACCAGATTCACTTAACAACTATGTTACTAATTTAAGAACTGCAGTGATTCGCTTTAACAAATGTGGCAAGAAAAGTCATAAAATGGGCCAAAACTCACTTAACAACATAAATTTTGGGCTCAATTGTGGTTACACATTGAAGATTATCTGTATTTAATTTAATAGCTTGAGGAGTGAAGGGTTGGACAATGAGTTAGAACACACAGTTGCAGCTAATTGGTTGAGATCTGGCCACTGCATGAGGCAATCTAAGCTGTGATTGGTTGCTGTGGGTGTGGATGGGGAGTTTCCTTGTTTCCCGCCTTTTTTCCTCTGTGTGCTCTGTAATTTACCTCATGATGTTCCTGCTATGTTGATTTACCTCACGATGCTCCTGTTTGGCTGACTATCTTGTTTGCTCTAAATATAATTGTTTATATAAAGCTACAAGTTTGTGTCAGCGTCTCTGACCCCATTTGGATACTAGCTGTGCAATTCCCTCACAGCTTGATGGGACATACGGTAATAAAAAAAAATACTTCAAACATCTTAGTGATCGGACAAGCATGTTTTTCAGCCATCTGTCGCTAGATGGAAGTCTGTGGATCAGCAGCGATCTGCTTTTACACAACTGTCAATGCAGAAGCTGCATCAATGATTGAGGGGAAAGGACTTGAAACCCTTGTGTATTAATTTGGTAGAGAGGATGTTGGGGAGAAGAGAAAAGGGTCAGAGAAACTTCCTCTTCTGGCTTGCCCATGAAAGGAAAGTGGTGTGTAGAGTGGTGTAGAGTGGCTTTTGTGCTCTTCCCAAGGTGGAAGCAGCAGCTGGAAGATGAGTTGAGGGAGCAAAAATTAGGGCTGTTTGGTTTCCTCCCCAGTGTAAAAGCAGAGAAGCAACTATTTTCAAACGTGTCAGCTGCTACCTATTTTATAAATGAAATAAATTCTACTCCATTGGTGCTGCATGCTTCAAAAGCTGTGCCTTCAATTTTCTGGTGGTTGGGGGATTTAAAAAGACTCCTTCAAGTTAGCTTTGGCTCCTTGTGGTTTTATGGGCATGTTTAAATGGCAGCAATATGAGACTGATCTGCCACTGCTACCTTCTGGGATTTTTTTTTCACTTCCATGTCCAACCAACCAACACTGGTTTTCCTAGTGACGTCCCATGTATTTATTAACCAGGTTCAAGTATGCTTAACCCAGCACTTTAAAAAAATATCTACTTTGGGCCGTTTGCGATGTTCATTTGTATAGGTAGTCAGTGCTCCCTTAACCATTTGTTCACAGAGTCCTCAAAGTTATGATGGAACTGAAAGGGAGATTTAAAACTGGTCCTCAAAGTTTTGGCCATCGCAGTTGTTTGGGTGCTGATACTGGCTTGCAATTACGACGGTTGCAGTGCTCAGTAGCCATAAGATTACCATGACTGGAATGTGTACAGCTGACTTCCAACAAACAAAATTAATTGGGAAACTGATAAGATGTTGCACTTAATAACCCACAGTGATTTGCTTAATGACCACAGTTAGAACTGAGGTGGTAAATTGGCACTGTCATAGGACGTCATGCTTAATCACCACGCCGTTTAGTAATGGAGTTGCCAGTCTCAGTGGTGGAAATGAGGATTACCTGTATTGTGATGTCACCAGAGTGGTTAAAGGCCCCCCCCATTCTAAAATTAGACCAAAAATATTTTGTGAGAATCCATTGCAGCGCTAAGGATTTGAGACTGACCCAAGTCAACAAGTGAATCACATGACTTAGATTTTTCCATTTGGATCTCAGTAGGATTCTATACTGAAGATGAACCTTATGTAACATAAGAGGTTTTTTTGAACATTTTGGCATATTTGCTTTTTTCACTGTAATGTATACTTCTTCTCGCTTTCTTGTGTTGCACATCAGTTTTATAATTTTTAATTAAACTAACCATTATAGACAAAGAAAATGCCAACAAAAACACTGTGGAGAACTGAGACTCATAAGCAGCATTAAAATGGAATCCAGCCAACAGTCAAAGTCTTTTCCATTTCTTCCAGAAAACTAGACTCTTCTCCTTCCCCAATAGCTGAGACAAAGTTGATAAAACCATGAAAAGAGTTTTGAGCTGGAAAAAAAATAAGAGTATTTGGAACTCAAGGAACCAAGAGGCTCTTTTGGCCTTACTTTTAAGCTCCAAGTGACTTCAAATTTTAACATGAGTTCTAGTTCAGTGTTAGATCAGGCCAGGCATGAAGGCTCTTTTCCAAGATCTATGGGATATTGGAGTCTATAGAGATTCTCAGTCATCCAGGTGATGGTTGTCCCAAAGGTGCTTTTTCAGGAGGCAATTGAAAAATATGGGATATTGAGATGCCAATTGAGAGGCAAAAACTGTGCACCAAAATTGCATCAAAAATGGCCGTGTAGGTTTTCCCTCTAAGTAAATATCATGCTCTTATCCCATTCTTGAATTTCCGTATTTAGGTGTTGGCTCTGTACTGTTCACTGAAGGTACATCAATTATATTCAAAATATAGTCTTCATATCATGTGTTCTTGCGATTCAAGAAACAAAAAACTTCTTTAATGGAGTTTATTCTTTTTCTTTGTAAAGGAAACATTCCACTTATTCCTCCTTCCTTATCCATCCTACCTACCTACCTACCTACCTACCTACCTACCTACCTACCTACCTACCTACCTACCTACCTATCTAGCTATCTATCTATCTAGCTATCTATCTATCTGTCTATCTATCTATCTAGCTATCTATCTATCTATCTATCTATCTATCTATCTATCTATCTCTATCTATCTATCTATCTATCATTTTAGCCATTGTCTATCCACTGCAGGATGAAGGCCTTTTCCACATGTTTCCAACCAATACAGTCCTGAGCTTTGTTTTGCCAATTGGGCTTGCAATACTTGCTGATGTTGTTGATCTATCTTGTTTTAGATCTCTTTCATGGTCTCTCCCTCTCCCTCTCCCTCTCCCTCTCCCTCTCCCTCTCCCTCTCCCTCTCTCTCTCTCTCTCTCTCTCTCTCTCACTCCTACTCCCACTCCCACTCCCACTCCCTCCCTCCCTCCCTCTCTCGTCTGTCTGTCGGTCTGTCTGTCTGTCGGTCTGTTGTTGGAAGAAATATCCATCTGGTTCAGCTCCAAGCGGGGAGAAAGACACTGGAAACATGGAGGCTGATTGGAAAGATGGTTTATTGGTGAACAGGAACACATGGATTTGAAGTCCTAGGCAGCTGAGCACATGGGTCTGAGAGTGAGAGGTTTTTATACCCCTCTTGGGCTTTGAACTTGAGCTTCCTGTTCCCATGCAAGGAAACTTATTCTATTGTGTCAGGGTATGCAGATTTAATAGCTGTAAGCTAATGAGAAGTTGTAAGCGAAGGCAACCGGAAGCTGATGCAATGTGAATGAAACAGCAGGGTTACTGCCACTTTAAGAAGCTGGGTAAAAAAGCTGCCTATATAAGGGAAGCCATTAGAGGGCATTTCTCTTCTCATGTTCTCTCTCTGTGGTGTAGTCTCATTGCTCTTCTCCGTATATCAGTAGCTGTATAATAAGGTATTTAACCACGTATAAGTTTGTATATATTTAGCTGTACATAAACCACTATTAAGTATCTAAAGGCTCTGTGTGCTGTGTGTTTTGCTCCTGGGTTTATCTCATAATACTAATCACGCTGCATAAACTCTGACATATTGGCTGTGGTAGAGGTCATAGCTAACTTTGTAGGTTTTCTGAGTTAAGTTTGGTTGACTCTCTGAGATGATGTAATGAGGAGGCTTGTGTCCTGAAAGGGTGTTGGACAATTCCTATTGTGTCTTAATGGCTTTCCTGGTTTGGATCTTGAGTGAGGGCTAATCCCATCACCCTGAGGCTGAAGGTCTTTTGTTTTGTAGATAGGATGGTGCAGTCTTTCTGGGGCTATTAACAAAGGTGGGGGCTACTTTCGAAGAGCATGTTTCTCCTTTTCTCATCCAGGGAAGTACCATATTTTTCGGACTATAAGACACACCAAGATTTCGAAGAGGTAAACAAGAAAAAAAAAGTTTTTGCCCTCCCCGGCCCCTATGAGCACTCTACAGGCCTCCCAAACCCTCTGCGCATCCTGTTTTTGTGAAAAATGGGCCTGTTTTTATCACAAAACCGGGATGCACAGAGGGTTTGGGAGGCCTGCAGAGTGCTCCTGGGGCCGGGGAGGGCAAAAATGCGACAGGTGGGGGGTTTGGGAGGTGAAAAACAGGCCCATTTTTCCGCAAAAATGGGGCATGCAGAGGGTTTGGGAGGCCTGCAGAGTGCTCCTGCGGGCTGGGGAGGGCAAAAACGCCCCCATTTTTGCAAAGAATGGGCCCGTTTTTGCCTCCCAAACCTCCCACGTGTCGCATTTTCCCCCTTCCCAGCCCCCAGGAGCACTCTGCAGGCCTCCCAAACCCTCTGTGCACCCCGTTTTTGCAAAAAATGGGGCTGTTTTTGGCAAAAATGGGATGCGCGGGGCGGGGTTTCAGGAGGCCAAAAATGGCTGTATTCGGTGTAAAAGACGCACCAACATTTCTACCCTCTTTTAGAGGCGGGGGGGGGAGAGCGTCTTATACACCGAAAAATACGGTAAGTCATCTGCCTTTTTAATATTTCTCAAAATATTTCATTCTTCTAGGAGAGGGGTGGGTGCTAACTTTCTACACTATCTACACACACACGCACAAAGATAATTCTTTAAAGTCATATTTTGCAATGGAAGAATTACAAAGTTATGAGCATCCTGTGGGAGGGGTGCTTCTCCAAAAGCTTGTGTTTGTGACACAATGAACTATACAATGAACTATAAACAGGAGCTTTAATGTAGACTACATTAGTAACAGAAGACAGATGCTAAGAAATCAGATAATGGCTGTTTCAAACCTCCCTCAGTGTTAAATATGTTGTCAATCAAACCAGAAATAAGTATTGTTCTCTATCTTGTATCCTCCTCCTAATTTTTGCCAGTCCTCCCCATCTGAAATTTATGAAAATTAGTGCAATTAGAGATAGAGAAAATGATTCCATGTGAAGTTTTTTCCCCTTATTCCTGATCTCAGTTGGTGAAGGGGGTTGTATGAAGTTCCCTCAGTTAGATTGGCAATGTGATACAGCGCTATTGTGTAGTCCTATCACACCTGTGCCTAGTTTCCTTTCATCTTTGAGGATATGTAATTCCACCAGTACAAAAGGGGTATCAACTTGTTTTTGGGGTGCAACATTTGAAAGATGAAAACCCTTAAAACAGGAGAAGAAAGCTAGGAAAAGGACCCTCCTACTCAGACAAGGCAATTCTCCATATGATTGTGAAGAGACCCTGTAAGTCTATGGTGGCCAAAAACCAGAAGGCCTGGAATTGCTCCTTTGCAGACTAAATTTTGTGAAAAGGCTTGCAGGAGCTGCGCCTATTAATACAATGGGTTAGAAAAGGCACTACCAGACTCCTCCTGACATGCTTTATAAGGTTAGTTATTGAGGAAATGGCAGCATCACCAGCGAAGAATTGCATGGCTGAAGGATGGTGGGCCTTGTAGTCCGATGACATCTGCAGGTCTGCCTGGCCCCTCTTCAGCATCAATGCCTTCCTAATTTGCACTTATTGTAGCTGTGGATTAGCGCATTGAAGTTTCTTTTACTATTGCAGTGATTGTCAGTCTCTCTTTTTTTTTTTTAAAAAAAAGCGGTGCTTGCTTTCCATCCTTTGGCTTTTCTTGGTGTGTATGGGTGATGTGGGTGAGCCTCCCTGCTGGAGGCATTTGGCGTTACCCGGCGGCGCCCCAGTCACCCCCCTCCAAGCAGCGGCTTCAGCGAAGGGGTTAAACGCAGAGAACTTTCCTCTTGCGCCTAGAGAGGGGGCAGGAAAGGGGGGGGAAGGGGGGTTGGGAGCCCAGTTTCCTGCCCATCCCGCCCTCCTTTCCTGGTCTCCAGACATCCCTTACGCCAGGGCTGCGGAGATCCCTTCGTGGGGAGGGGCGCGCAAGGGGTGCCAGGTGGGCAAGGACGCTGCAAGAGGGGGAGGAGGAGGGGGCATCCCCAGGTGCAAGAAGGGAGGGGGAGAAGCGTGAAGGTGGTCTTTTTATAGCGGGTCCCCTTCACTTCTGAGTCCCCGCCTTTGCTTGCAAAGTTTTCTGCTCCCTGCCGGCTGCTGCGCGGCAAAGGATGCTGCAAGAGGAGGATTGGACCAGGAGGGGGAGGAGGGAGAGGAGAGGGGAGGCGGAGGAGGTGCAGGAAGGCAAGGGGAGATTCCGGGGGGGGGGGAAGCGTGGAGGTGCTCTTTTTACAGCCTGTCCCCTTCCCTTCTGAATTCTGCCGTCTTTACTTGCAACCACTGCGCCTACGCTTGACTCTGATTCCCCTTGAAATCCTTCCTTCAAGTCTCCTTCCTTCCCCTCAGCCCAACATCTTTGTTAATATAATAGCGTAGTAACCGTTGAGTTATCAAGGAGATGCACAGAGAAACGTGATACCAGAACAGAGATGAGCAACTATTCAGTCACACACAGATACGTTAAAGTGCATTACAGGTTTTACTTTACAAATAGCATAGTCAATAAACAGTCCAAGTCGTACACATTAAATCAGTCAATAGTTAACAAATACAGTAACAAACCTCTCAATACATACATACACACAGTATAGTAGTATATCACACACAGTGTAACGCAGTAAGTAATCACAGAGAGAGAAACTACGTTCTCTAGCTCCCTCTTATGGTTAACAGTAGCAAACTCATCCAATCACTTTTCAGCATCCAGTTAAAGCTACAATACTTCAATACAGTTCAAACTATCATGGTTAGTTTATATATTGCCAACCCAACTGAGTGGACAGAGTCCTAACAATCTTGGTGCAGCACAGCTCCCACCAAGTGGCTTCCTGGTATTGCCGTTCCCACGTTCCCGGGCTGCTGACGGGGGAGGATCGGGTCCCCAAAGTAAGTTTGCAGGGATAGAAGAGATGGAAGACATGGGGAGATCTGAGTTCAGAGGGAAGGTGGCTGAAGGGGCTCCCTCCGAGGTTATGAACCCTGCTAGGAGGGGGTCCTGTAGCATCTGAAAGGCAGGTGACAGAGACCTGAGAGGCGTCCAGGTGGGCTTGTTTTGAGATGCAGCACCTGAATCTGCCTATCTTAACATGCCCAGGTTCCCTTTCTGGTGACTGCTGCATTCCTCTTTATCTCTGCCCCACTAACTGAACATCTGTGTGGAAGTTTTCAATTTTACTTCTATCAGGTAATCCTCGACTTACCACCAAAATTAAGCCTGAAATTTCTGTTGCTAAGTCAGACATTTGTTAAGTGAGTTTTGCCCCATTTTACAATTTTTCTTGCTCCAGTTGTTAAGTGAATCACTGCAGTTGTTAAGCTTAGTAACATGGTTGTGAAGTGAATCTGGCTTCCCCATTGACCTTGCTTGTCAGAAAGTCGCAAAAGAGGATCACATGACTGCAGGATACTGCAACCGTCATAAATATGAGTCAGTTTCCAAGCACCTAAATATTGATCCCGTGACCACGGGGATGCTTTCCGACAGCTTTAGAAAGAAAGGACTCTTGGAGCCAGGTTTTATTGCAAATGGCATCTGGGTTGCTTTCTTGCCGGTGTCCTCTTCTGAAATTTGTTTGACTTCCTGATTTAATGTGCAGTTCCAAGATTTCATATGTGCCATCTCAACTTGTGCGCCCCTGTTTGATTTTCCAAGGCCTGTGAAATGTCGAGCAGTATTTTAACAGGGTAAATTTAAAAGCAGCGATCAAATTAAATGCAATGTAAAATCAAGGCAGTTTCAGGAGGGAATTCTCCGAATCTGTGGGGCTTTCAGCATGCAGAGGCAAAAATCTCCTATTTCAAATATTAAAAGCTGACTTTTTTCCACTTCAGTAATTGCCTTAAAATTATGTCTTTATTAGTTTGATTTATATTCCTGTTTTGTACACACAGGGCATCACAGCAGCTTGAATGGATTTCTGCAGAGAGTTTTCCCCATCTATAGCTGAATATTGATGATTTGCCTTATAAGGATAAGATTTTACTTGGAGATAATAAGTGAGAATTCTTGCAGTGTATTATAGAAAACTCCATATTAAGGATCCCTATGCCGCTGGAAGATAAATTTAGTAATTACATATGCTCTAACCATTAGCTAAATTGAAGTAATTACAGGATCCAATCTGGGTCATCACTGGGACTAGAGGTTTTGTCTTCCCAGCTTCCGGACTGGTGCTGGAGTCCATCTTCAGGGAACTTCTCTCTAGCAGAGAGTGTGCTGTTCTATGTGTGGTATTTATAGTGCCTGTTGTATGTGGCTGTTTAGATGTTGACTGGAGTGCGCTGGTGGCTGGCTTTTAAGTTGTTGGCTGTTGTTTGCTTGTGCTGCCCAGCCCTTCATCTTCTAAGTGCTTGATAGGCTGGCCGGTAAATCAGCACTCCTGTTTGACAGACGAAGGGCCTGTTTCCCAGGCTTCAATCACTTCCCTGGCTGTTTTTGTGCTTGCTTGTCCCACAATCTTAGTAGCTTGTGGTTTTGTGTGAGAACTATAAATACCACACACAGAACAGTACACAGCTAGAGTGAGGTTCCCTGAAGATGGGCTCCAACATGAGTCCGAAAGCTCGGAAGACCAAAACCTCTGGGCCCAGTGGTCAACTCAGATTGGATCTTGCAACATTATGCTGGGACACACACACACACATATATATATATATCCCTTCATTCGTGATATAATTATTACGCCTTCATTCGTGATATAATTACGTTAATGTGATTAATTAAATTTAATATATTTAATTAATATATATTTGGTTAATCAAATTAACCCAAGCAATAAAGCAGTTAAAGGATTATTTATTTTGACTGACTACTAGATTTTCATAATGCTTGTAGAAAATCAGCTGGATCCAGATCATCAAGGAACACTGGGGAGAAAGACACCTTTATCTATCCTCAGCTTCCCTTTTGTGCATAAGTAATTATGATAATTTCTATTCCCGCCAGGAAGAAAGATGGAGGTACAGGACTCTCCCGGATCCCAGGCAGGAAAGAGAGCGACAGCGAGGGGAAGTGTTCAAATTGCAGCAACACAGGAATATCTGAAGGGTTTCACTACATCTCAGATTAAGCAAGAACCAGAAGAGGGGCTGGACCAGTTGTGTGAGATCCAGAAAAGAGAAGCTCCGAGGGCTCCATATTTGGATGGAAGAAACACTCCATCTTCTCAGTCCTCACCAGAGAATAACACTAAGCTGTCTTTTAGCAGAAAGGCCGATCTCCATCAACGGTCCTTCAGTGGAAAAGCTGCATCCGAGACCTTGCCAGGCCCGGGCTGTGTGGAAGTTCCCGAATTTTACGAAGGCCTGGATTCCCCAGTGGAAGTGAAGGAAGAGTTGGTGGAGGAGGGCAAGCTCAGCATGGCGCTACAATGCCAACGCTTCCGACAATTTTCCTATGAGGAAGCTGAAGGGCCTCAGAAAGTGTTTGGTCAACTCTGGGACCTTTGCTGCCAGTGGCTGAAGCCGGAGCATCACTCTAAGGAGCAAATCCTGGAGCTGGTGATCTTGGAGCAGTTCCTGAGGATCCTGCCTCTGGAAATGCAGAACTGGGTTCGGGAACAGTGTCCGGAGACAGGCAGCCAGGCGGTGGCTTTGGTCGAGCACTTCCTTTGGAGGCTACCACAAGGAGATGAACAGAGGGTGAGCATGGATCCTTGTCATGTTGGGCATCCTTGTGGAGCTCAGCTTATGGCCACAATTGAATCCCAAATTTCTGTTGCTAAGTGAGACATTTGTTACGTGAGTTTTGCCCCATTTTGCAACTTTTCTTCTTGTTAATCATTGTGGCTGTTAAGTTAGTAACATGTTTGTTAAGTGAATCTGGCTTCCCCATTGACTTTGCTTGTCAGAAGGTGGCAAAAGAGGATCACATGGCCCCAGGACATCTCAGATTCAGGGATGGTCTTGTCCATCATTGCCAGTATGAGACATTAAAATTAGGACATTTTAAACTACTTCTGGACAAATAAGCTGTGGTTTCCCTTGTAACTTTACCAATCTCTCAAAGGTTTGTAGTCTTTGAAAATTATTTTGCCACAGTTCGAGAAGGGCTGAAATGAATCTCCAATCGATCTTGGTTTGTGTACCAGCTGTTGGCTGATATTGAGAAGATGTGTCCCAATCATCTCCTTAGACATCTTCATGTTTCTCACACACAGGATCTGGGGGACTTGCCTGATGAGCCTTCCAATTCCGAACTGGATCCATTGGATATCGTGAAAGTTGAGGTCCCTATGGATGGAGACAGTGAGTAGACCAAAATGCTTTGAAAAACCTGGGGATGAAATCTGGTAAGCGTAGGTAGAATGAGGTTGATCAATCTGAAATTACATCCTGACTATGCCCCTTGGGATATTTGAAGGTGCTTGTCACCACAAATCTTAGTGACAGAATTGCCGGCCCCAATTGTGGTCACTAAGTGAGGACTACCCACGTTCATTCATCACCACCCTGTGGTGTTCTTCTTCCTGCAGTTGATGGAGAGGAGACCAATGTGCAGTAGGGAGTCTCTCTAGATGGCTTTCCTATTAGAGAGCTAGGGTGCTGTTGTTGAATTAGGAGTGGGAACACCCAAGTTCCAGTCCCTCCTCAGCCATGAAAGGTCCCTCAGTGTCATCCCCACTTGAAATCAATTCCACAGGAAGACTCTAATACTTTTTTTTTAATTGAGACTGAAGGTAATAAAATCTTGTAAGTCTGATTGTGTTGTATCTCCCCCCACCCAAACTTATTATTCTCCTGTGAATTAGGGAGGTTGTGCTCACATGATCCCGAGAAGCTGCAACCATTGTAAATACAAGCCAGTTGCAAAGCACTCCCATTTGACCACCTGACCATTGGATGCCACGACGATTGTAAGTGCAAGGACCAATTGTAGGTCACTTTTTTCAGTGCTGTTGTAAGTTCAAACAGTCACTAAATGAATGGTTATAAGTCAAGGACTACCTGTACTTGGGAACTACTGAACTTGCCCTTCTAAGAAGACATTCAGAGGAAGCTGAATTTACGGACCTCCAGTTGACGTTGTGGCAAGAACGGCTGGAAAATAGCGGAGCTCCGCCGGGCTCCGTGAAATGCAGCTGGCAACTGCTTGCGGGGAGACCCTATGGGGTTAAGCCTCCCTGGAGGGGAGGTGAAGAAAGGAGAGGTGCTTCTTCGATCATGAGGAAACCACAATTTCCTCGTTGATCTGAAGAAAGCTCTCCTGAAAGGCAGAAGTGACGACAACAATTTTTGGTCAGTCACAAGCTGGGACAACCGGGACACTAAGATTTTGGGCTGGAGCGGTGTGTGGACAGAGCAGAGAAACTGGGTGAGAAAATTTCCAACTGTTACTTTAGAGAGTTAACCTAAGTTAAAAGTTCCCAAAAAATGATCTTTAAATATTAAAAAGCGGTGTTGCTAGAAATAGCAATAAAGAATTATAAGAAGTTGATTGGAATATTTAAAGATAAAGATGTGAAAGTAGAAAGCTTCCAACAAATGGTGAGAAAAGATGAATATAACATACAGAATGTCAGGGTTCCGAATAGCATCTGGAATTAAATCAGAGTCCGAGGCAAAGCTTTCCTCAAAGTTCCAATTTATTAACAGCCATGTCAGCACGGCTGGGAGAAATCCCGAATCTGAAGTCTTCGGGGTTTCTCCACCCAGTTGAAAGTTTAAGCCTTTGTCCCCACACCCCCAAGTTCATCACATGAACCAATCTTCATCTGGTAGCTTGGTAGGAACTCCACCTTCTTCCGTGCAGGTGCAGGCCAAAGGATGACCTTGACAATCTAGAAGGAATTTGTTGTGGCTACATGCAGACATCCCTCATTCAACTGCCCCTCCCAAATTCCCATAGCAAAGAATACATTTTAAACTAGCATAAAGTGTGGCAGGCCAAAGATCCAAAGAAAATGGCTTTGGCCTGACACAGAAGACAGCTGAGAAATTAGAAGGAGTGGTGGAAGGGACAAAGCAAAACAAAATACAAAAAGATAGAAAAAAGTTAAAAACAGATAAAAATACTGAAAAGACAGCAATAATAAATACTAAAAATCAAATAGACAGTACCCTAAGAGCTTATAACAGAATAGAGAAAAAGAAAAAGGAAGATCTTTCAAAAATAACGAAAGGGTCATGGATTAATATTCAAAAGATGCAGCAGAAGGAGATAAAGGGTAAGACAGAGGGAACAATTATTCTGTGTAAAAATGCTAGACAGACATATAGGATTCCAAGAGAGAAACATAAAAGAATCCCTTAAAAAATCAGTAAATGATGGATAGAGATATAATATTTTGCAATATAGTAACCAGTGGTGGTATTCAGCCGGTTCTCTCCGGATTGCGCGATCTGGTAGCGGCGACTGCGGGAGGCTCCGCCCATCCGCCCAGATGTAATTTGCGAGCACTGCGCATGCTCAGAAGGTTGTGCGCATGCACAGAGGTGGCACGCGCGCTCACATTTGCAAACCGATAGGGAAGGTAAGTGAATCCCACCTCTGATAGTAACAATAGAAATAAGTGGAAAGTTTAAACTGGGAAAATAGTAGTATACATATAATGGAATTTATTATAAATGCAGATACGTTAAGATTAGGAGGTGGTTGACTAGGATTAGGTATATTTAAAGGTATTATTATGATCAATAGGATGTAAAACTGGAAAATATAGTTTTCAAGGTCTATAAATTCAGGGGACTTAGAGATATAATTTTGGGACAGATTAAATCTTATTGACAACTGGTTTTATTGGTATTTATAGAAAGTTGAGATATTGAATATGTGGTGGAGCACTGAGTGATAAATTGAGAAAATAGTATAATATCGATTGATATATAAAAGAATATATTAAAATTATAATGAGCACATTAAGGGTAGAAGTTGGAAAATAAAAATTCTGTTAACTGAATAACTGCAGCTGTTAAATTAGTCGCATGGTTGTTAAGTGAATCTGGCTCCCCCATTGACTTTGCTTGTCAGAAGGTCACAAAAGGGGATCCCATGACCCAGAACACTGCAACCGTCATAAATGTGAGTTAACTGCCAAGCATCCGAATATAAATCATGTGACCATGGGAAATGCTGCATAGTCATAAGTGTGAAAAATGGTCATAAGTCACTTTTTCCAGTGCCACTGTAACTTTGAATGGTCACTAAATGAACTTGTTGGAATATTCATAAGCAGGAAGAGTCATGTGGTAACTCAGTCAGCCAATGTGAGTAAAGTGCTACTGAGTCTGTGCAAAAGGAATTAAGCCAGGAGCTGGATGTGTTTTTCAGTCCCGGGTCTGTCTCTGTATCTCTGTGTGTGAAGACTTCATTATGCTATGTTGCTGTAAATAAGAATGTATGGTACTGTAAATATTGTGATATGATTATAAAGAAGTGATTTGATTCAGCAAAATGCAGTCAACTGTGAGAGCGTCTGATTTATTTTTTCTACAACAGAGAAAAAAAATTCTCTAACAGGTTATGGGCCCAGAGCTCACTAAGGACTACATTGTAATTTAAAGCTGGAAGAAATTGCCTGTGTTTAGGAAGTATAAAAATAAGGGAGGATTGGCAGAAGGTACTGTAAATATTTTGATATGATTATAAAGAAGTTATTTGATTCAGCAAAATGCAGTCAACTGTGAGAGCTTCTGATTTATTTTTTCTACAACAGAAAAAAAATTCTCTAACAGGTTATGGGCCCAGAGCTCACTAAGGACTGCATTGTAATTTAAAGCTGGAAGAATTGCCTGTGTTTAGAAAGTATAAAAACAAGGCAGGATTAGCAGAATGGCTGCAATGGAATTTAAGGAAAGCTCTGTGCCTCATTTGGGCCAGAAGAACTATATTGTGTGGGATGCAAAAATGG
>QLTV01002129.1:69217-86052 GCA_003457575.1 Thermophis baileyi
AGTGGTTGCGACCCACAGGTTGAGAACTGTCTTCCTAAAGCCCCCTGCTTCCTTCTTTGCTCCAATTACAATTTCTGTACTAATAAACTTTACGTCCAGTTTTAGAACCAATTCTGAGAAAATAAGCTTGAAAGGGGGTCAAAAATCCTTCCACCCACGTGGACCTTTTCCTTCTATCAGGACATCTCTTTGCAAAACAGGTTGTGCTTTAAAACACACATCTGTCTCTAGCACAATTAGTTGGACAACAAGCAGACTCTTTGGAAAGAAATCAAGGAAAGGAGAGATGAAAACCAAGAGACACCCCCCCCCAAAGTAATGGAGTGGGGTAGGGAAGGAATCTTAAGTATCAGTGTTAAAGTCTCTTTTTTCCAGTGATAACAGTTCTAGGATAAATCAGAGCAATAATAATGTCTGTCCATGTATCTCTCCTGCTCAGCTTTTCCTCATTATCTGACTCTTCCAGAATATAAATAAAGACAGAGGAGGACAGTTTTATGATTGGGAGAACTTTATGTCTATTTTTAGGGTCCCATACTATAAATAAAGAGAATGGATGACAATTCTTGTGATTGAGAGAACTTTGTGTCTATTTTAGGGCCAGAATGATCACAGCTCAATGACAGAGCATAGATATTGCATATTCAGGCAAAGCAGAACTGAGGAAAACTTCTGTGTAAAACTAAGTACACTACTTCTTGAATTTCCGTATTTAGCTGTTGGCTCTGTACTGTTCACTGAAAGTACATCAATTATATTCAAAATATAGTCATCACATGTGTTTCCTTTTTGCAATTCAAAAAACAAAAAACTTCTTTAATGGAGTTTGTTCTTTTTCTTTGTAAAGAAAACATTCCACTTATACCTCCTTTCCTCCCTATCTATCAATCTATTGTCTGTCTGTGTGTCTATCATCATTATTTTAGCCATTGTCTATCCACTGCAGGATGATGGCCTCTTCTGCATGTTTCTAAACAATACATTCTTGAGCTTTTTTCTGCCAACTGAGCCTGCAATACTTGCTGATGATGTCATCCATCTTGTTTTAGATCTCTTTCATGGATGCTCTCTCTCTCTCTCTCTCTCTCTCTCTCTCTCTCTCTCTCTCTCCCTCCCTCCCTCTCTCATCTATCTATCTATCTATCTATCTATCTATCTATCTATCTATCTATCTATCTATCTATCTATCTATCTATCTATCTATCTATCTATCTATCATCTGCACACACACAAATACATAATTCTTTAAAGTCATATTTTGCAATGGAAGAATTACAAAGTTATGAGCATCCTGTGGGAGGGGTGCTTCTCCAAAAGCTTGTGTTCGTGACACAATGAATTATACAATGAACTATAAAGAGGAGCTTTAATGTAGACTACATTAGTAACAGAAGACAGATGCTAAGAAATCAGATAATGGCTGTTTCAAACCTCCCTCAGTGCTAAATATGTTGTCAATCAAACCAGAAATAAGTATTGTTCTGTACCTTGTGTCCTCCTCCTAATTTTTGCCACTCCTCCCTATCCGAAATTCATGAAAATTAATGCAATTAGAGACAGAGAAAATGTTCCCATGTAAGTCCCCCCCCCCACTTATTCCTGATCTCAGTCGGTGAAGGGGGTTGTATGAAGTTCCTTCAGTTAGATTGGCAATATGATACAGCACTATTGTGTAGTAGTCCTATCACACCTGTGCCTAGTTTCCTTTCATCTTTGGGGATACCTAATTCCACCAGTAGAAAAACTTGTTTTTTGGGCACAACATATTGAAAGATGAAAGCTAGGAAATGGATCCTCCTACTCAGAACAAGGGACCCTGTGAGTCTACAGTGGCCCCCAAAAAATCAGAAGGCATCGAATTGCTGTTTTGCAGACTAAGAAATTTTGTGACAAGGCTTGCAAGGAGCTGCTCCTATTAATACAATGGGTTAGAAAAGGCGCCACCAGATTCCTCCTGACATAGTGTAGAAGGTTAGATATTGAGGAAATGGCAGCATCACCAGCCAAGAATGGCATGGCTGAAGGATGGTGGGCCTTGTAGTCAGATGACATCTGCAGGTCTGCCTCGCCCCTCTTCAGTATCAATGCCTTCCTAGTTTGCACCTATTGTAGCTGTTGATTAGCGCCTGCAAGTTTCTTTTACTATTGCAATGATTGTCAGTCTCTCTCTTTAAAAAAAAAAAGCGGTGCTTGCTTTCCATCCTTTGGCTTTTCTTGGTGTGTGTGTATGTGTGTGTGTGTGTGTGCGCGCGTGCGCGCGCGTGATATGGGTGAGCCTCCCTGCTGGAGGAATTTGGCGTTGCCCGGCTGCGCCCCAGTCACCCCCCCTCCAAGCAGAGGCTTCAGCGAAGGGGTTAAACCCAGAGAGCTTTCCTCTTGCGCCTAGAGAGGAGGCAGGAAAGGGGGTGGGTGGGACCCCAGTTTCCTGCCCATCCCGCCCACCCCCCTTCCTGGTATCCAGACATCCCTTACGCCAGGGCTGCGGAGATCCCTTCATGGGGAGGGGCGCGCAAGGGGCCCCAGGTGGCAAGGACGCTGCAAGAGGAGGGAGGAGGAGGAGGAGGAGGCATCCCCAGGTGCAGGAAGGGAGGGGGAGAAGCGTGGAGGTGGTCTTTTTCCAGCAGGTCCCCTTCCCTTCTGAATTCTCCCGTCTTTACTTGCTTGACTCTGATCCCCTTGAAATCCTTCAAGTCTCCTTCCTTCCCCTCAGCCCAACATCTTGGTGCAGCACAGCTCCCAGCGTGTGGCTTCCTGGTGTTGCCGTTCCCCACGTTCCTGGGCTGCTGACGGGGGAGGATCGGGTCCCCAAAGTAAGTCTGGAGGGATAGAAGAGGTGGAAGACATGGGGAGATCTGAGTTCAGAGGGAAGGTGGCTGAAGGGGCTCCCTCCGAGGTTATGAACCTTGCTAGGAGGGGGTCCTGTAGCATCTGAAAGGCAGGTGACAGAGACCTGAGAGGCGTCCAGGTGGGCTTCCTTGGAGATCTTTATCTCTGCCTCACTAACTGAACATCTGTGTGGAAGTTTCAGACATTTTTTAAGTGAGTTTTGCCCCATTTTATGATTTTTCTTGCTCCAGTTGTTAAGTGAATCACTGCAGTTGTTAAGCTTAGTAACACAGTTGTGAAGTGAATCTGGCTCCTCCATTGACTTTGCTTGTCAGAAAGTCGCAAAAGAGGATCACATGACTGCAGGATACTGCAACCGTCATAAATATGAGTCAGTTCGCAAGCACCTAAATTTTGATCCCGTGACCACGGGGATGCTTTCCGACAGCTTTAGAAAGAAAGGACTCTTGGAGCCAGGTTTTATTCTGAATGGCATCTGGGTTGCTTTCTTGCCAGTGTCCTCTTCTGAAATTTGTTTGACTTCCTGATTGATTGATTGATTGATTGATTGATTTTAAATAGTTTTTATTGAACATTTTCAACATTAAAAAACACAAAACACAAAGACACATAAAACAAACAACTTTCCTCGTTACAGCGAATTCGTATCGGTATCACTAGTATCCATAACTTATCTAAATTCTAATTTTATAATACATTCTACTATGTTATTAACTCATTGTAATTATATTGCAATTATAAATTATATTACTTCTTACACAAATGTACAACAACACTCATATATTATTATCTAATTCTTATTTCGTAATCATCTTTCTATTCTCTAACCAGGTATACCATCTACTCCAGACCTGATAATACTCTGATTCATCTCTCTCATTCAATTCCATTGTCAACTTATCCATCTCAGCGCATTCAAGTATTTTTCTAATGATCATTGCATCCGGCGGACAATCGGCCTGTTTCCAATTTTGCGCTAGTGTGATTCTGGTTGCTGTCAATATATGCAATATTATGTATTGAATTTTTCTGTCCATTTTCGCCTCTAAGATACCTAGGAGGAATAGTTCCGGTTTCATTTCTATTTTTTGTCCCGTAATTTCTTCCAGCCAATTCCTTATTTTACTCCAGTACTTCTTTGACTTTGGACAGGTCCACCACATATGGTAGAAAGTACCCTGTTTATACCCACATCTCCAACATTGCGCTGAACAATTTGAATACATTTTGGCCAATCTCGCTAGGGGTAAATGCCAACGGTAGAACATTTTGTAAAGATTTTCCTTATATGCTGCCGATTTTGTTAATTTATAATTCTTTTCACATAATTTCTCCCAATGGTCTAATTCAATGCTATACCCGAAATTTCTGGCCCAACTTATCATTGTTTCCTTCACAATTTCTTCTTCCATTTTGAATCTTAAAAATAGGTTGTAAGCTTTTGTAATCATTTTCCCCCCTGTTCCTAGTAATATTTTATCTGTTTCCATTTGTTTTCCATAAATACCAAGTTGTTCTACATCTTTTTTTATATCTTGTTTTGATTTGAAGGTAAGGCCACCAGTCAATCTTTATTCCTTGATTTTTTAATGTCTGTTCTGATTTTAATTCTCCTTGTTCATGTAATAGTTCAGAATATCTCACCATCTTGTTTAGATCTAATGCGTTTGGATATATCATCGCCTCAATTGTTGACACCCAAATTGGAATTTTCCTATAATGGTTCTTCTTTATTTTCTCCCAGACTGTTATCAGAGCATCCCTCACTAAGTGCCTCTGAAAATATACATGAATTTTATTCTTCCCTTCCCAGAGGAATGCGTGCCAGCCGATTTGCAGATCGTGACCTTCTAAGGTCAATATCCTCTTACTTTGAGCCCAATCCTTGAGCCATGTCACGGCTGCCGCATGATAGCAAAGCTCCCAGTCTGGGAGGCCAAAACCTCCTTTACTTCTCAAATCCTGCATTAACTTACGTTTAATCCTGGCTTTTCCCCCCAACCAAATAAATTTTGATATCTTATTTAATTATGCGAAAAAAAAATTCTTTAACGTTATTGGTACCGTTTGGAAAAGGTATAGAAATTTAGGTAGTACATTCATTTTTATCGTAGAGATTCTGCCAATTAGAGATATTTGCAATTTTGCTCATTTACCCAAATCCTTTTGTGTTTGTTGTAGTAATTTGTCATAATTATCCTCTTTTATCGAGGAACATTTTGCGGTTACCCATATTCCCAAATACTTCACCTTCTTAGTAATTTGGATCCCTAATTTCTCTTCCAATTCCTTATTCTGCCTATTAGTACAATTCTTAGTTAATATTTTAGTTTTCTCTTTGTTTATTTTAAGCCCTGCCACTTTGCCAAATTCTTCTATGTCCCTTAATTTGTTTGACTTCCTGATTTAATGTGCAGTTCCAAGATTTCATAGCCACCTATATGTGCCATCTCAACTTGTGCACCCCTGTTTGATTTTCCAAGGCCTGTGAAATGTCAAGCAGTATTTTAAGAGGGTAAATTTAAAAGCAGCGATCAAATTAAATGCACTGTAATGACTTTACAGTTTCAGGAGGGAATTCTCCGAATCTGTGGGGCTTTCAGCATGCAGAGGCAAAAATCTCCTATTTCAGATATTAAAAGCTGACTTTTTCCCAAAAGGGCGTCAGTTTAACATTATGTCTTTATTAGTTTGATTTATATTCCTGTTTTGTACACACAGGGCATCACAGTAGCTTGAATGGATTTCTGCAGAGAGTTTTCCCCATCTATAGCTGAATATTGATGATTTGCCTTATAAGGGTAGAATCAAGATTTTATTTGGAGATAACTTAAGTGAGAATTCTTGCAGTGTATTATAGAAAACTCCATATTAAGGATCCCTATGCCGCTTTAAGATAAATTTAATAACTACATATGCTGTTCTAACCATTAGCTAAATTGAAGTAATTACAGGATCCAATCTGGGTCATCACTGGGACCAGAGGTTTTGTCTTCCCAGCTTTTGGACTCGTGCTGGAGTCCCTCTTCAGGGAACTTCTCTCTAGCAGAGAGTGTGCTGTTCTGTGTGTGGTATTTATAGTGCCTGTTGTATGTGGCTGTTTAGATGTTGACTGGAGTGTGTTGGTGGCTGGCTTTTAAGTTGTTGGCTGTTGTTTGCTTGTGCTGCCCAGCCCTTCATCTTCTAAGTGCTTGATAGGCTGGCCGGTAAATCAGCACTCCTGTTTGACAGACGAAGGGCCTCTTTCCCAGGCTTCAATCACTTCCCTGGCTGTTTTTGTGCTTGCTCGTCCCACAATCTTAGTAGCTTGTGTTTTTGTGTGAGAACTATAAATACCACACACAGAACAGTACACAGCTAGAGTGAAGTTCCCTGAAGATGGGCTCCAACATGAGTCCGAAAGCTCGGAAGACCAAAACCTCTGGGCCCAGTGGTCAACTCAGATTGGATCTTGCAACATTATGCTGGGACACACACACACACATATATATATATATCCCTTCATTCGTGATATAATTATGTTAATGTGATTAATTAAATTTAAGTGATATAATTAGTCAGATTAACCCAAGCATTAAAGCAGTTCCCCAAGGATTATTTATTTTGACTGCCTACTAGATTTTCATAATCCTTGTAGAAAATCAGCTGGATCCAGATCATCAAGGAGCACTGGGGAGAAACAGACCTTTATGGATCCTCGGCGTCCCTTTTGTGCATAAGTAATTATGATAATTTCTATTCCTGCCAGGAAGAAAGATGGAGGTACGGGACTCGGCCGGATCCCACGCAGGAAGGAGAGCGCCAGCGAGGGGAAGCATACAAACTGCGGCAACACTGGAATATCTGAAGGGTTTCACTACATCTCAGATTAAGCAAGAACCAGAAGAGGGGCTGGACCAGTTGTGTGAGATCCAGAAAAGAGAAGCTCTGAGGGCTCCATATTTGGATGGAAGAAACTCTCCATCTTCTCAGTCCTCACCAGAGAATAACACTAAGCTGTCTTTTAGCACAAAGGACGATCTCCATCAACTGTCCTTCAGTGGAAAAGCTGCATCCGAAACCTTGCCAGGCCTGGGCTGCGTGGAATTTCCCGAATTTTACGAAGGCCTGGATTCCCCAGTGGAAGTGAAGGAAGAGTTGGTGGAGGAGGGCAAGCTCAGCGTGGCACTACAATGTCAACGCTTCCGACAATTTTCCTATGAGGAAGCTGAAGGGCCTCAGAAAGTGTTTGGTCAACTCTGGGACCTTTGCTGCCAGTGGCTGAAGCCGGAGCGTCACTCTAAGGAGCAAATCCTGGAGCTGGTGATCTTGGAGCAGTTCCTGAGGATCCTGCCGCTGGAAATGCAGAACTGGGTTCGGGAACAGTGTCCGGAGACGGGGAGCCAGGCGATGGCTTTGGCTGAGGACTTTCTTCGGAGGCTGCCACAAGGAGAAGAGCAGAGGGTGAGCATGGATCCTTGTCATGTTGGGCACCCTTGTAGAGCTCAGTTTACGGCCACAATTGAATCCCAAATTTCTGTTGCTAAGTGAGACATTTGTTAAGTGAGTTGTGCCCCATTTTGCAACTTTTCTTCTTGTTAATCATTGTGGCTGTTAAGTTAGTAACATGTTTGTTAAGTGAATCTGGCTTCCCCGTTGACTTTGCTTGTCAGAAGGTGGCAAAAGAGGATCACATGGCCCCAGGACATCTCAGATTCAGGCATGGACTTGTCCATCATTGCCAGTCTGAGACATTAAAATTAGGACATTTTAAACTACTTCTGGACAATTAAGCTGTGGTTTCCCTTGTAACTTTACTAATCTCTCAAAGGTTTGTAGCCTTTAAAAATTATTTTGCCAAATGAATCTCCGATCGATCCTGGTTTGTTGTACCAGCTGTTGGCTGATATTGAGAAGATGTGTCCCAATCGTCTCCTTAGACATCTTCATGTTTCTCACACACAGGAAGATCTGGGGGACTTGCCTGATGAGCCTTCCAATTCCGAACTGGATCCGTTGGATATCGTGAAAGTTGAGGTTCCCATGGATGAAGACAGTGAGTAGACCATGATGCTTTGAAAAACCTGGGGATGAAATCTAGTAAGCGTATGTAGAACGTGGTTGATCAATCTGAAACTACGTCCTGATCATGGCCTTTGGGGTATTTGAAGGTGCTTGTCACCACAAATCTTAGTGATAGAATTGCCGGCCCCAATTGTGGTCACTAAGTGAGGACTACCCACGTTCATTCATCACCACCCTGTGGTGTTCTTCTTCCTGCAGTTGATGGGGAGGAGACCAATAGGGAGTCTCTCTAGATGGCTTTCCTATTAGAGAGCTGGGGTGCTGCAGGGGTGAAGGTGCTGTTGCTGGACTAGGAGTGGGGACACCCAAGTTCCAGTCCCTCCTCAGCCATGAAAGTTCCCTCCATGTCAGCCCCACTTGATAGACCAGACCAAGAAATCAATGCCACGGGAGGACTCTAATACTTTTTTTTATGGAGACTGAAGGTAATAAAATCTTGCAAGTCTGATTGTGTTATATCTCCCCCCACCCAAACTTCTTATTATGCTCTTGTGAATTAGGGAGGTAGCAAATGGTGCTCACATGATCTGAGAAGCTGCAACCATTGTAAATACAAGCCAGTTGCAAAGCGCTCCCGTTTTGATCACGTGACATCGGGATGCCACGACGATTGTAAGTGCAAGGACCAATTGTAGGTCACTTTTTTCAGTGTTGTTGTAAGTTCAAACAGTCACTAAATGAATGGTTATAAGTCAAAGACTACCTGTACTTGGGAACTACTGAACATTCCCTTATAAGAAGACATTCAGAGGAAGCTGAATTTATGGACCTCCGCTTAACGTCGCAGCGAGAATGGCTGGAAAATAGTGGAGCTCCGCCAGGCTCCGTGAAATGCAGTGGCAACTGCTTGCTGGGAGTCCCTACGGCAGAGGTGGGTTCCTGCCCGTTCAGACCGGTTCTATAGAACCGGTGGCGGGAATTTCCCCCTGCTCACCGAACCGACACTGATGGCCGGCTGGACACGCCCCCGAACTGGCTCTCGGCGGCACCATAGGCAGCGCCATCTTGTTTTTTGCTTCTGCGCAGAAGCTGGGTTTTTAAGCACTCATGAGCACGTTTACTCGTGAGCATGGTGCTCACAAGTAAACTGCAGATTACAGGCAGCCGACAGATCGCTGGCTTACTGCCTTTTCCTCTCCGACTTTTGTTAGCATAGAGAAGGAAGAGGTAGAGGCGAGACTTTTTTGTTCTTTTCCCCCTCCTGCTGCCGCGAGTCCTTTGCGGCGCGGAGGCTTCTTCCTCCACAGGCCGTGAGGACGGGAGTGGCCACCTCCCGAAGTTTGGGGAGGGAAACCGGGCGCGTTAAAGAAAGGTAAAAGGGAAGCAGGGTGGCAGGTGGGAGAGATGCGCGTCTTGCAGTGGGGCGCAATTTGGGGATGGCAGATGGGGCGGGAGGGCCACGAGACACGCATCTTACTGGAGATTGGTAGCTCTGGGTCATCTCTCAGCCGTTGCTTGCAGGGAAAAACCTTGCAAAGTAAAGAAAAACTTCTCGTGAGTGCCATGAGAAGTTTTTCTTTACTTTGCAAGGTTTTTCCCTGCACGCAACGGCAGAGAGACGCGACGGAGCTGCCAGTCTCCGTGCGTCTCACAGTGGGGCGCAATTTGGGGGTGGCAGATGGGGCGGGAGGGCCACGAGACACGCATCTTACTGGAGATTGGTAGTTCCGGATCTTGCGGCTTTTTCGGGGTTTTCTTAAAAAAAAAAAGTCTTCCCCGGCCGGGCTTGAAACTTTCAAGGTTGCTTCGGGAGGGAGCAGTTGGGCAGCATTTTCCCCCACCACCACTCCCCTGCAGCCTCGGAGCCTGCAGCAACTCCTGGCCCTTGCAGGTGCCCAGGGAGGCCAGGCTGCAGGCACCCAGGGAGGGGCGGGAAACGCTGCCCAACTACTCCTTCCCGAAGCAACCTCGGAAGTTTTCAAGCTCGTCTGGAGAGGTGTTTTTTTTAATGAAAACCTCTAANCCCTTGCAAAGTAAAGAAAAACTTCTCGTGAGTGCCATGAGAAGTTTTTCTTTACTTTGCAAGGTTTTTCCCTGCACGCAACGGCAGAGAGACGCGACGGAGCTGCCAGTCTCCGTGCGTCTCACAGTGGGGCGCAATGTGGGGGTGGCAGATGGGGCGGGAGGGCCACGAGACACGCATCTTACTGGAGATTGGTAGTTCCGGATCTTGCGGCTTTTTCGGGGTTTTCTTAAAAAAAAAAAAGTCTCTCCAGCCGAGCTTGAAAACTTTCAAGGTTGCTTCGGGAGGGAGCAGTTGGGCAGCATTTTCCCCCACCACCACTCCCCGGGCACCTGCAGCCTCGGAGCCTGCAGCCTTGGAGCAACTCCTGGCCCTTGCACAGTAAATAAAAACTTCTTGCGAGTGCAAGGGCCAGAAGTTGCTCCAAGGCTCCGAGGCTGCAGGTGCCCATGGAGGGGGGGGGGGGAAACGCTGCCTGACTGCTCCCGAAACAACCTCGGAAGTTTTCAAGCTCGTCTGGAGAGGCTTTTTTTTAAAGAAAACCCCGAAAAAGCCGCAAGATCCAGAGCTGCCAGTCTCTGGTAAGATGCGTGTCTCGCAGTGGGGCGCAATTTGGGGGTGGCAGGTGGGGCAGGGCATGGGGCGGGAGGGCCGCGAGATGTTACTTGGTCCACATATTTTAGGGATTCCCTCCAATATTGCACTTAAGCAACAATAGAAGGAACCCAGGGTGGGGTGAGGGCGACACGTGTGACTTCAGGGCACAAGCGCACGCGCGCAATCCTGGCTCTGCGGTTTCCCACGGCTCCCGCCACGCCTGGGGATGTTTTTGGGGGTTGCAGCTGGCTCCTCTTCCCCCCCCCCTTGTCCCGAGCCAGGATCGGGTGAACTTTCCTCCCTCCCTCCCGCCCTGCTTGCACAGTCCAGCGCCTCGCCTGCATTTTTTCCTATCTCCCACCCTTTCCTTCCCGTTGTCTCCCCCCTCACTCGCCCGGCGGATTTATAAACATAGGCGTGTCCTCCAGGCTGCAAAGTTGAATGCTTTGATTCCTTCTAGGAAACTTATGGCTTTTTCACATCCTAAATCCTCCAGCGGTCTATTTTTGGGAGTTTTCCCCCCTCTCTTCCCCCCCTCCCTCTGTTAGAGTCCCAAAAATTTTCACCACCGTTTCGGTGGGCGTGGCTAGGTGGGGGAGTCATGTGACAGTGTGCGTGAGTGATGTCAAGTTGGCCACGCCCACTCAGTCACATACGCCCCCCCCCACCTAGCCACGCCTACAGAACAGTAGTAAAAAATTTTAGAACTCACCCATGCCCTATGGGGTTAAGCCTCCCTGGAGGGGAGGTGAAGAAAGGAGAGGCGCTTCGTCAGTCATGAGGAAACTGCAATTTCCTCGATCCGAAGAAAGCTCTCCTGAACGGCAGCAGGGCAACCGGAACACTAAGATCTTGCACTGGAGCGGTGTGTGGACAGAGCAGTGAAACTGGGTGAGAAAATTTCCAACTGTTACTTTAGAGAGTTAACCTAAGATAAAAGTTCCAAAAAAATGATCTCCAAATGTTAAAAAGTGGTAATTGGATTTATGGAGAAAGATTAAAGACTAAAAACTAAAGAGGAAGATTAAAGATTCAGAAGTACAAGAAAACACCTAAAGGATTTAAAACATAGAAAGCCTGGAAACAACATTGTTTCTAAACTCTATTTCTAACTCCCCTGACTGGATGACAATCCAGATTTTTACATTCTGTGGAATCTAGAATTGGGAGCAGGGGAGCCATCTACTGGAGGAAGAAGATTACTGCAACACATATAATTTAAAAGAAAGTGGGGAGAGAGGTAAACAACATCTGGAAAGCTGCTTGACCTTGACTTTATGGGTGCGTCTTATACACCGAATGTAGCCCCACCAACCCGCTGGCCCCCACCCTTTGGCCTCTGCCTCCCTGCAATTTGCCTCCTTGCAGCAAACAGCCTGTTTCAGTTTCAGGCTGCAGGGATTGCCATTGCCTATTGCCGCCTCCGCTTGCCCCATTTTCGGCCTCCGCATCCCATTTTCTGCCTCTGCGCGCCCCGTGCACCCCATTTTCTGCCTATTCCGATCCCCGCCGCCCCTACCTTTCCTCCCCAAAAAAGGTAGGGGTGTCTTATTGTCCGGAGCATCTTATACTCCGAAAAATATGGTAGTTAGCCAACAGTATATAAGCTGTGGTTCAGCTTTAGTTCAGGGCTGCTCAGTAAGCTGACAATGCTTTGCTGGGAGTCCAATATGCACCATAATATTTTGCATGCATAATAATTGTATGTTGCAAACGTCCAAGTGATTCAGTTGCTTTAGGTGAGGCAGGGTTTGCCCAGAACATTCTCTATCTGTTTCTTTATGCATCTCCCTACCGTGTTTCCCCTATAATAAGACATGTCCCGATAATAAGCCCAACAGGGCTTTTCGGGACATGCGTTGAAATAAGCCCCCCCCGAAAATAAGGCCCCTTCCCCAACTACATACACGCACCCCCTGCCCCATCTGCCACCCCCAAATTGTGCCCGAACATCTTACCAGAGTCTGGCAGCTCGCAGCTTCTCTTTCTCGGACGGTGTTTGCAGGGAAACTCCTTGAAATGTAAAGAAGAACTTCTCGCGAGTGCAAGCAATTAACAACTTCTCGCACTCGCGAGAAGTTTTTCTTTACATTGGAGTTTCCCTGCAAAGACCGAGAAAGAGAAGTGGTGAAGCTGCCAGACGCTGGTAAGATGTTTGGACACAATTTGGGGGTGGCAGGTGAGGCGGGATAGGGAGGGGCGGGCTGCGAGACGCGCATCTTACCAGCGTCTGGCTTCTCTCCGCCACTACTCTCTCTCGGCTGGTCTTTGCAGGGAAACTGCAATGTAAAGAAAAACTTCTGAACAAGCTGCCGCCACCCAGGAAAATAACATGAGTAATGGGCTCTCTTGCAGCGCCTCTTCTCTCTCTTCTCCCGAGTGGCAGCTGTGTGTCCAGAGATCGGCAGGCCAGATTCGGTGAGCCACACGCACCGCTGCCACTCAGGAGAAGAAGAAAGAGAGCAGGTGGGCGGCGGGGGTGTGCACACCCCGCGGGACTAGCTCGGCTCCTCTGGGCTCTGCCTACGGCAATTTGAAATGCGCGCCTGCCTGCAAGGAAGAGGAGTCGAGCATCGATCCCTGCCTCGCCGCCGCCTCGCAGGCAGGAGCACGTTTCAAAATGCTGCTGGAGGCACCCAGGGAGAAAAACTTCTGAACGTGCCACCGCCTGGGAAAATAACGTGAGTAATGGGCTCTCTCGCAGCACCTCTTCTCTCTCTTCTTCTCCCGAGTGGCAGCTGTGTGTCCAGAGACCCAGAGATTCCAGGGAAAGGGGGGGGACATGCCGGGAGCCGCTCTTTTTGCGGCGGGCACTCTTTTGGCCAGGAGAGTGAGAGCAAGCAAGAGGCACACACCCCGCGGGACTAGCTCGGCTCCTCTGGGCTCTGCCTACGGCAATTTGAAACACGCTCCTGCCTGCGAGGAAGAGAGCATCGATCCCTGCCTCGCCGCCGCCTCGCAGGCAGGACCACGTTTCAAAACGCTGGCGGAGGCCGCCCAGAGGAGCCGAGACAGTCCCGCGGAGTGTGCACGTACCCACCCCTCCCTCTCTCTCTCCCGGCCAAAAGAGTGCCCGCAGCAGAAAGAGCGGCACCCGGCCGGGAGAGTGAGAGCAAGCGAGAGGCGGGTGCGCACACATCCCACGGGACTGGCTCGGCTCCTCTGGGCTGCCTCCAGCAGCGTATGAAATGCATCCTCCACCTGCCCTCCCCGCGTCCTTCAGACAGGGGATGCAGGTGAGGGCGGTGCGTGGGAATCCCCTGCAGGAACAGCCACCCGTTCCTCGGTGTGTCCACTGACCCTCCCCCGCCTCCGGATCTCGAGCGAAGCGGGAGGGGGAAGAAACTCGTGGGCTGCCTGAGGCAAAGTACCTGCCTTTCCTCCTTCCTTCCTTCCCTCCCCCCCTCTCTCTCGGCAGCAACCTTTTGGCTGCACGCAAGATATCTTTCTCTCTTCCAAACTCAAGTCAGCGCTCAGGTGGGGGAACCGCGGGGAGATTGGAGCAGAGAGGAGCAGGGCGGAAGGGGAGGCCTCCAATGACCATCACCATAGAGCAGGAAGCGCAGTCACAGAGCGGCCGCTGCCCTGGCTGGGGTTTGGAAGCCGCAGAGCCTGAGTTTGGGGGAGAGAAAGAAAGAAAGACTTCTGCTGCTTTCCTTGCATGCAGCCAAAAGCAGAAGCAGCAGAAGTCTTTCTTTCTTCCCTTCTAACCCCAGCCAGGGCAGCGGCCGCTCTGTGAGTGCGCTTCCCACTCTATGGTGACGGCTGGAACTGGAACTAAACAGACCGGCCGAGAGACGCCACGGAGCTGCCAGACTCCAATAAGACGCGTGTCTCGCGGCCCGGCCCGCCTCCTGCACCCAAAAAATAATAAGCCCCCCCCAATAATAAGGCCAAGGCCATATTTCGGGGGTCAAAAAAATATAAGCCCCTGTCTTATTTTCGGGGAAACACGGTAGACTGTCAGGGAACAATCAGATTGGTCTTATTGGTCTTTGAGATGACCACAAGAGCCAATTGGGACACTGGTCAAGAGTTTGTCTAATATCTCTGACATGCTTCTCCTCTTTAGCAAGCAAGCAAGTGGCAGCCCTCAGCTGCCCTTCTTGGGCTGGGAAGCTAAGCAGGGATAACCCTGGAAAGTCCATGGATGGGAGACAAATTGGAAAGAAAAGGTCAGAAAGCTAGATTGTGGAGGGGGAGAAAAAGTTCTCCGAAAAAAGAAAATGACAATTACAGGCAGTCCTCGACTTATGACCACAATTGAGCCCCAAATTTATGTTGCTAAGCGAGACAGTTCTTAAGTGAGCTTTGCCCCATTTTACAACTTTTCTCATCACACTTGTTAATTGAATCACTGCAGTTGTCACACGGTTGTTAAGTGAATGTGACCATGGGGATAATGCACTAGTCATAAGTGAGAAAAATGTCACTTTTTACAGTGCTGCTGTAACTTTGAATGGTCACTAAATGAAGTGCTGTAAGTCGAAGACTACCTGTAGTTTCTGTGTCGCTGTCAAGACACCTGTATCAACGAATCCATGAAATCAGCAGGCATTGAGTGCCACTCTGAAGAGACTTGAGTTGAATTTTTGTGCAGCATAATTGACGTCCTCCTAACTTGCTTGTTCTTCTAGGAAGCTCCGACTATCAACAGTACTTCCTTAGAGAAGTGACAGACTTGCCCAAGGGAATGTACAACAGCAGGAGGATGAAGGCGACTTCTGACTCTCCTCCAAGGAGCCAGAAAGTCCCACTGAAGGAAAAACTGCACAAGTGCCAATATTGTGGGAAGCTCTCCGACTGCCACTCCCACCTGATGATTCACGAGCGAACCCACACAGGGGAGAAGCCTTATAAATGTGCAGACTGTGGAGAAACTTTCAGTCAGAAGCGGCATCTGGTGATACATAAGTGGACTCACACGGGAGAGAGGCCTCACCAATGCGCCATCTGCGGCAAAAGTTTCAATCAAAAGTCGGACCTTATTACGCACACCAGGACCCACACTGGGGAGAAGCCGTACGTCTGCTCCGACTGTGGGAAGAGTTTCATTTCGAGTTGCCAGCTGAGGAAGCACGAGAGAATTCACACCGGGGAGAAACCGTACCAGTGCTCAGAGTGCGGGAAATGCTTCGCTTACAGTAATTCCCTCACCACGCACAAGCGGACACACACAGGCGAGAAACCTTACCAATGCCCGGATTGTGGGAAATGTTTCAGTTCTAGTTCTCACTTCACCACCCATAAGAGAACACATACTGGCAAGAAGCCCCACCAGTGTAGCTACTGCAGGAAGAGTTTCCTTGAGCCATCGCAGCTTGCCAAACACGAGAGGTCACACATGGGAGAAAAGTCCTTCATCTGTTCCGAGTGCGGAAAGAGCTTTGCCCAGAACCAAGAGTTCAAAAAGCACATGCGGACTCACACTGGAGAGAAGCCCTACGGGTGCCCCGAATGCGAGAAAACTTTCTCCAGTTCCTTTTGTCTGTCCAGGCATCAGAAAATCCATGCAAGGAAGAAGCTATAATGGGGCACTTTAGAGAAAAGACAGTAGGGCGATAGATTTTACCGAGGTCGATAAAATGAGAACCCAGATTGTTGGGGGCAATATGCTGACTCTGTAAACCACTTAGAGAGGGCTGTAAAGCGGTATATAAGTAAGTGCTATTGCTATTTTTATATCAAATGGTGCCTGTAGTGGGTGTAGCATGGCGTAGATCAAGAAAGAACACAGAAAGAAGGGAACCAAGTTGTTTCTGGTTAGCTGCTAAACCAGGATGCTGTAAAGATCTGGTTTGCCGGGAATGACCTTATTTCTTGGGAATGACATTTCCCATTCCGTTACACCTGCTAGTGAGAGAAACTAAACCAGAAGTATCTCCTCTCCACTCCCAAATCTGCAAGGCAGTGAGATTGCCAGACCTCATGATATTCTCATGCTGAGTTATATCCCAAGACACTGCAAAGAATGCTGAAGTTGGGTGAGACCTTGTACAAGTTCTTTTTGCAATTTAAAAAAATTATACGGTAGTCCTTGACTTATGACCACAACTGAGCCCAAAATTTCTGTTGCTAAGGGAGAAATTTCTTAAGTGCATTTTGTTCCATTTTATGACCTTTCTAGCCTCAGTTGTTAAGTGATTCGCTGCAGTTGATAAGTGTTAGGACTCTGTCCAAACGGTTGGGTTGGTTAATATAAACAAGCCACAAATCACTGTTTATATGTATATATGTAATATTGCATAAAATCCATTGGTGCATTCTGACTGGCAGTAACGGCCATAAGAGGGAGCTAGAGAACATGGTTAGTTCTCTCTCTTTTGCTGATTCATTGCTGAAGTGACTTCGTTTCTTCGTTTCT
>QLTV01002129.1:89942-113861 GCA_003457575.1 Thermophis baileyi
TAGATCCTAGGTAGAGGTCCGTTGGGCTTAAATTTAAAAAAAAATAAAAATAAAACAAATAAAGCCAAAAAAAGATGGCGACCGCATGCACAGTGCTGGAAGTCATCTTCTGAGCATGCTCAGAAAAAAAAAATTCGAATTTTTTTTTAAAAAAGATGGTCCCCACGGACGGGCAACCACCGATCCGGTTTGGATGACGTCACTAGCGGGTCGCTACCGGTTCAGGCGAACCGGTCCGAACCGGTAGGAACCCACCCCTGTAGCAATTCTACCCTCTAGCAAGCTCTTAGACCCGTGATGGCGAACCTATGGTACGCATGCCAGAGGTGGCACGCAGAGCCCTCTGTGGGCACACGCACTGTCGCCAGCTGCTCTTCTGGTTTCCGGCACACACATGCGCATTGGCCAGCTGGTCTTTACAGGTGCCAGAAAACGGCCTGAAAATGGCCCAAAAAATAGGCTGTTTTTTGGGTCGTTTTCAGTCTATTTTTCAGACCGTTTTTTGGGCCGTTTTTGCCTCAAAAATGGCCTGAAAACGGCCCCAAAAAACAGGCCGTTTTTCGGGCCATTTTCAGTAAATTGGCCCCATTTAAAAAGTTTGAGGATCCCTGTGTTATTGGGTGATGCTTACAATCCTTTTAGGGCTGTGCACACAGAAACAAGACCTTCATAGACCTTTATGAAGCACAGCACCTCCTTAATCTTGAGAAGCTACTTAGGATCAAGCTTCACTCTTCAAGCTTTGCTCAGTTGCAAAGATAGGTTGTGAGGACGTTATCCTGCATCCCAAGGACTAACAACTGGCTGGAGCAGTCTTTACTCATCTCCAAGAGTTGCTGTCTGTTTCAGTGTCGTGCCCTGGACCCAGATGCTTTCTCTTGATTTAGTTCTTGCTTCTTGCAAAACGAAGCTGCTTCATCAACTACAGTGGCGATTATTGCACCATTGAGAGTCCCGAAGGAACAGGTTTAGGGATAGATCGTTTTGGAGGAAGTCTGTCCATATGGTCACAAAGGACTTTGTTAAGATACAGGTAGTCCTTGACTTACAACAGTTCATTTAGTGACTGTTTGAAGTTACAACGGCACTAAAAATGACCTTTTTTCAGACTTATGACTGAAGAAAGTTAGCACCCACCCCCCTCCTAGAATGAAATATTTTAGGAAACATTGAAAAGGCAGAATATTATATTTCCCTAAATGAGAAATGGAGAAACATGTTTTTTTTTTCCTGAGGCAGGAAACAGACTCAGTCTTTCTTAATAGCCCCAAAGATACTGTGGAAGCTAGCTTTTAGAAATGCAGATTTATCTACAATGGAGGCCATGATATATCCAAATACACTAGAAGTAAATAAAATGAGAAGGTACGACCAATTGTTGGATAATCAAGGCAAGTTGAAGACAAATCAAGAATTGAGAGATCAGGGAATAATCATTGATTGGTGGCCGTACCTACAATTACAGACAAGATATAAAAAGGATATAGAAGAATTCGGTATTGATAGGGAACAACAACCAATAGATAAAATCCTCTTAGGAACGGAGGAGAAATTTATATCTAAAATGTATAATTGTCTGTTAAAAATCGATAGGGAAGAGGAGGTAGTAAAAGGAAACATGATAGCGTGGGCAAGGAATTTTGGCTATAATATTCAATTGGAGGATTGGGAAAAATTGTGGATAAAAAATTATAAATTAACAATGTCGGCCTCATATAAAGAAAACCTATATAAAATGTTTTACTGTTGGCATCTAGCACCAGCAAGATTGGCAAAAATTTACCCAAATTTGAGTCCCAGATGTTGGAAATATAAGCATGAACAAGGCTCTTATTTTCATATGTGGTGGTCTTGCCCTGAAGCAAGAAAATATTAGAGTGAAATAAGGAATTGGCTGCAAGAAATAACAGGATCCCAAATTGAATTTAAACCGGAGACATTTTTACTAGGAATATTTAGAGGAACCTGGGCAAAAGAAATGCAATAGATTATAATACACATACTGACGGCAGCAAGAAGCAAGAATAGCCTACGTGCAGAATTGGAAATTAAAAAGTAGCCCTTCAGAAGGTATGATAATTAAGAAAAAAATGGATTGTGCGGAGATGGTTAAACTGATTCTAGAACTGCAGGATAGAGAGGATAAGGAATATTATATGGAATGGGAAAAATGGTATTGGTTAGAAAATAGAAATAATAAGTAGGTTTATACTATATATATGTAATATTAACTTATGGGAAATGTAAATGTAAACATGAATACTATATATAATGTAAATGAGATGGAAAATATGTATGAAGATAACCAAATAGATGTCGATGTCTCAGGATTGAGAAAACTGGATATGAAATGTTTATTTTTTTTTAATGTTAAAAAGTTTAATAAACAAATTTAAAAAAAAAAAGAAATGCAGATTTGGTAATCCATTCAAGATAGGATTAAAACCCCAAGGAAGCCAGCATCTAGGATTAATTACATTTGTTTAACAAGATTAAAAACCCCAACATGTTGCTGGCCTTCGCTTGTATTTAATTTAATAGCTGGAGCAGTGAAAGGTTGGACAATGAGTTAGAACACACAGTTGCAGCTAATTGGTTGAAGAAAGCTGGCCACTGCATGAGGCAATCTAAGCTCTGATTGGTTGCTGTGGGTGTGGATGGGGAGTTTTCTTGTTTCCCGCCTTTTTTCCTCTGTGTGCTCTGTAATTTACCTCATGATGTTCCTGCTATGTTGATTTACCTCACGATGTGACCTGTTTGGGCAAATCCCACCACTGGCTGGCCCCGCCCCCGCCCATTTTTCTGCCTGTTTTGAAGTCCACAAGTCTTAAAGTTGCCAAGGTTGGATACCCCTGAACTAGATGTTCTGATAGATCAGTGTTTTTCAAATTTGGCAACTTTTAAGATGTGTAGACTTCAACTTCCAACTTCCAGAATGCTGTCCGGGCAATTCTGGAAGTCCACACATCTTAGGATAGCAAGTTTGAAAAACCCTGTCAAAAATGGGCAAATTAAGATCCTTTTTAGGGATCTGTGCTTTGGTCTCCTTTAAAAAAAAAAACATATTACAAATTATCCTGAGCAGCATATCTATGAAGGAAGTTCTCTCAATCACAAGAATTGTCATCCATTCTCTTTATTTATAGTATGGGACCTAAAAATAGACACAAAGTTCTCCCAATCATAAAACTGTCCTCCTCTGTCTTTATTTATATTCTGGAATAGTCAGATAATGAGGAAAAGCTGAGCAGGAGAGATACATGGACAGACATTATTATTGGTCTGATTTATCCTAGAACTGTTATCACTGGAAAAAAGGGACTTTTACACTGATACTTAAGATTCCTTCCCTACCCCACCCCATTACTGATGTACTGATATGAGGAAAAGGTCAAAGTGGGTGGAAGGATTTTTGACCTTATTTTCTTAGAATTGGTTCTAAAACTGGACGTAAAGTTTATTAGTACAGAAATTGTAATTGGAGCAAAGAAGGAAGCAGGGGGCTTTAGGAAGACAACATTATGGCAATTCAAGTTTTCTTGTTTTCCTTATTTTCATATCTTGGCTTTAAATCAACCCAAAGACATTACATTTGTTCAACATAATCTATATATGGGGTATGGAAACTTATATCATTTTTTTTCCACAAAGTTTTGCTATAATCCAGGTGTTACTGTGCTTAGTAGTGCGATTTTATACTATTTCATATGGTTGTGTAATAATCCAAATTCAGAAGGGGGAATATGCTTTTGGGTGAAGGCTCACTTTGTGTTTGCCAGCAAATGTTTAAAAGATTTGTGCAGTGGGGCAGGAAAAAGCACAATGGATGTGAGGTATTGAGGGGTCTGAAGTGTGTGCCCATACAAGCTACGAATTCCTCTTCCCCTTTCAAATCCAGATCGGGACGTTTTCGGCTGGTTTTTTGGATGTTTTTTGGGATGTTTTGAATGTTCAGTAGTGAATAAATAGAGAGGGAAATTGAGTCAAAGGTCTCAACAAGGTACAATTTCCCTATTTATTTACTACTACAGAACATCCAAAACAGCCCAAAAAACGGCCAAAAATCAAGCCTGAAAAATGAAGATTTCATATCTTCAATTACCTCTCTTGAAGCTGTACAACAATCTGCATTTGAAAGGAGAAGAGGCTTGCTGATGATGTCCACCGATCTTGTTTTAGATCTCTTTCATGGATGTTCTCTCTCTGTCCCTCTCCCTCCCTCCCTCTCTCCTTTAAAGATGTAATTATTTAAAGTCATATTTTGCAATGGAAGAATTACAAAGTTATGAGGGGTGCTTCTCCAAAAGTTTGTGTTCGTGACACAATGAATTATACAATGAACTATAAACAGGAGCTTTAATGTAGACTACATTAGTAACAGAAGACAGATGCTAAGAAATCAGATAATGGCTGTTTCAAACCTCCCTCAGTGTTAAATCAAACCAGAAATAAGTATTGTTCTGTACCTTGTGTCCTTCTCTTAATTTTTGCCACTTCTGCCCATCTGAAATATCTGAAAATTAGTGCAATTAGAGACAGAGAAAATGTTCCCATGTGAAGTCCCCCCCCCCCTTATTCCTGATCTCAGTTTGTGAAGGGGGTTATGAAGTTACCTCAGTTAGATTGGCCATGTGATGCAGCACTATTTTGTAGTCCTGTGCCTAGGTACCTTTCATCTTTGGGGATACGCAATTCCTCACGCAGTAGAAAAAGGGAATCAGCTTGGTTTTGGGCGCAGCATGTTGAAAGATGAAACCCCTTAAAGTGGGAGAAGAAAGCTAGGAAATGGACCCTCCTTATGATTGTGAAGAGACCCTGTGAGTCTACAGCGGCCAAAAAACCAGAAGGCATTTAATTGCTCCTTTGCAGACTAAGAAACTTTGTGAAAAGGCTTGCAGGAGCTGCGCCTTTTAATACAATGGGTTAGAAAAGGTGCTACCAGATTCCTCCTGACATGTTTTATAAGGTTAGTTATTGAGGAAATGGCAGCATCAGCAGCGAAGAATTGCATGGCTGAAGGATGGTGGGCCTTGTAGTCAGATGACATCTGCAGGTCTGCCTGGCCCCTCTTCAGCATCAATGCCTTCCTAATTTGCACTTATTGTAGCTGTGGATTAGCACATGCAAGTTTCTTTTTCTATTGCAATGATTGTCAGTCTCTCTTTAAAAAAAAAAAGAATCCCAGTGCTTGGTTTCCATCTTTTGGCTTTTCTTGGGGGGTGATGATATGGGTGACGATGAGCCTCTCTGGCGGGGTCCTGGCTGGAACAGTTTGGCGTTGCTCGGAAGCGCCCCAGTTGCCCCCCCCCGCAGCGGCTTCAGTGAAGGGGTTAAACGCAAAGAGCTTTCCTCTTACGCCTAGCGAGGAGGCAGGAAAGGGGGTGGGTGGGACCCCAGTTTCCTGCCCATCCCGCCCCCCCCTTCCTGGTCTCCAGACATCCCTTACGCCAGGGCTGCGGAGATCCCTTCGTGGGGAGGGGCGCGCAAGGGGCCCCAGGTGGCAAGGACGCTGCAAGAGGAAGGAGGAGGAGGGGGCATCCCCAGGTGCAGGAAGGGAGGAGGGGAAGCGTGGAGGTGGTCTTTTTCCAGCAGGTCCCCTTCCCTTCTGAATTCTCCCGTCTTTACTTGCTTGACTCTGATCCCCTTGAAATCCTTCAAGTCTCCTTCCTTCCCCTCAGCCCAACATCTTGGTGCAGCACAGCTCCCAGCGTGTGGCTTCCTGGTGTTGCCGTTCCCCACGTTCCCGGGCTGCTGACGGGGGAGGATCGGGTCCCCAAAGTAAGTCTGGAGGGATAGAAGAGGTGGAAGACATGGGGAGATCTGAGTTCAGAGGGAAGGTGGCTGAAGGGGCTCCCTCCGAGGTTATGAACCTTGCTAGGAGGGGGTCCTGTAGCATCTGAAAGGCAGGTGACAGAGACCTGAGAGGCGTCCAGGTGGGCTTCCTTGGAGATCTTTATCTCTGCCTCACTAACTGAACATCTGTGTGGAAGTTTTCAATTTTACTTTTACCAGGTAGTTCTCTACTTATGACAACAATTGAGCCCAAAATTTATGTTGCTAAGTGAGACATTTGTTACGTGAGTAATTATGATAATTTCTATTCCGGCCAGGAAGAAAGATGGAGGTACGGAATTCGGCAGGATACCAGGCAGGAAAGAGAGCGCCAGCGAGGGGAAGTGTTCAAATTGCAGCAACACAGGAATATCTGAAGGGTTTCACTACATCTCAGATTAAGCAAGAACCAGAAGAGGGGCTGGACCAGTTGTGTGAGATCCAGAAAAGAGAAGCTCCGAGGGCTCCATATTTGGATGGAAGAAACTCTCCATCTTCTCAGTCCTCACCAGAGAATAACACTAAGCTGTCTTTTAGCAGAAAGGCCGATCTCCATCAACGGTCCTTCAGTGGAAAAGCTGCATCCAAAACCTTGCCAGGCCCGGGCTGCGTGGAAGTTCCCGAATTTTACGAAGGCCTGGATTCCCCAGTGGAAGTGAAGGAAGAGTTGGTGGAGGAGGGCAAGCTCAGCGTGGCGCTACAATGCCAACGCTTCCGACAATTTTCCTATGAGGAAGCTGAAGGGCCTCAGAAAGTGTTTGGTCAGCTCTGGGACCTTTGCTGCCAGTGGCTGAAGCCGGAGCGTCACTCTAAGGAGCAAATCCTGGAGCTGGTGATCTTGGAGCAGTTCCTGAGGATCCTGCCGCTGGAAATGCAGAATTGGGTTCGGGAACAGTGTCCGGAGACAGGGAGCCAGGCGGTGGCTTTGGCCGAGGACTTTCTTCGGAGGCTGCCACAAGGAGAAGAGCAGAGGGTGAGCATGGATCCTTGTCATGTTGGGCACCCTTGTAGAGCTCAGCTTACGGCCACAATTGAACCCCACATTGTGAGACATTTGTTAAGTGAGTTTTTGCCCCATTTTGCAACTTGTCTTGTTGTTAAGTGAATTATTGCAGCTTAATTTAGTAACATGTTTGTTAAGTGAATCTGGCTGCCCCATTGACTTTGCTTGTCAGAAGGTGGCAAAAGGGGATCACATGGCCCCAGGACACTGCAAGTGTCATAAATATGAGTCAGTTGCCAAGCGTCTGAATTTTGATCATGTGACCATGGGAACGGCAACGGTCATAAGTGTACAAAATGGTCATAATACTCTTTTTTAGTACAGTTGTAACTTCAAACGGTCACTAAATGAGCTGTTGTAAGTCGAGGACTATCTATAGCCCACCATGGGAGTGTTTTTAATTATGAAAAAGCAGCCTAAAATCAGTAGGAAAGTGATGGTGAATTTCCATGTAACATTCTTTATTGAAAGACATCAGCTTTTGTGGCTCATCATCGGATGCTCGGCATGACTACATTTTAATTAGGGTGAGATCAAGATTTGGTGATGCATGGGCGAAAAATTTTGGTTACATGATAGAATTAGATAAATGGCAGAAACTGTGGGATGGGAATTGTAAATTAACAATGTCAACTGCATATAAAGAGAACCTGTATAAGATGTTTTATAGATGGCACCTTGCACCGGCGAGGTTGGCAAAGATGTTTAAAGATAAGTCAGCTAAATGTTGGAACTGCCACCAGATATCTGGATCTTATTATGATATGTGGTGGACATGTGTAGAAGCAAAAAAATACTGGACAAAAATAAAGACATGGTTGGAAAAGATGATAAAACAACGCATTGAGTTAAAACCAGAAATATTTTTGCTGGGGATTTTACCTGAAACTTATAATAAAGAGAATACCTATTTAATTATTCATGTATTAACTGCAACTAGAATTGTATTTGCACAACACTGGAAAAGTGAAGAGATTCCTATTGATAAGAAGGTGATCAGGAAAATATTAGAATGTGCAGAAATGAACAGATTAACATTAGCAATTAAGGAGAAAGAACAAACTGAATATTATATGATATGGGAAGTATCAATGGTTAGAGAATAAAAAGGGAAACTGGAAATAAAAGAAGATTAATGAAGAACAGAAAATATGTTAAGATAGAGGTATAAATAAGATGATAACAGTTAGTATTATGATGATGATAATTACGCTTCATGTTATATTTGTATTTTTATTAGAAGTTAAGAGAAAAAATGAATAGGTTTATAATGTTCAATTGTTTAATATACTATAATGTTAAGATTATAAAATTAATATTAATGTGAATGATGTTGTAAATGTTGAAGGATGTTGCACAGAAATATTTGTACCCAGATGACACACTGTTTAAGGAAAGATGGAATGTTTATACTTTGAAAAATAAAAAAATAAAACACTTTTTATTAAAAAAAAAGATTTGGTGATGCAGATGTGGGAAAGCAGAGCCATGAGAAACTGGTTAAAAGCCTCTTACCAAACAGCATAATTATAATGGGTTATAAACTATATTTATATATAAATTATAATGGGTTTTAAACCCAGTGTGTATGTTGAGACATGGAAACAGAAAACTGATGGCAGAAGAAGACTTAGTGGCCCATCGAGCTTCATCCTTTTAATTTATTTGCTGCATTAATATCTTCCCCCGGTGCCAAATTCAATGAAAGTACATTTCTTTATGCACGGTTGAGAAATTGGAATGGCTAAACGGGATCCGTTTTGACTGGCATCCTTCTCAGATTCAGGGATAGTCTTCTCCATCATTGCCAATCTGGGAGATTCAAATTAGGACATTTTAAACTTGTTCTGGACAACTAAGCTGAGGTTGCCCTTGTAACTTTACCAATCTTTAAAGCAACCTAGTTGTGTCACATCGTTTCCTGAACCCCAGTGGGTTTGTAGCCTTTGAAAATTATTTTGCCAGAGTTCGAGAAGGGCTGAAATGAATCTCCGATCGATCCTGGTTTGTGTACCAGCTGTTGGCTGATATTGAGAAGATGTGTCCCAATCGTCTCCTTAGACATCTTCATGTTTCTCACACACAGGAAGATCTGGAGGACTTGCCTGATGAGCCTTCCAATTCCGAACTAGATCCGTTGGATATCGTGAAAGTTGAAGTCCCCGTAGATGGAGACAGTGAGTAGACCGTGATGCTTTGAAATACCTGGGGATGAAATCTAGTAAGCGTAGGTAGAACGTGGTTGATTAATCTTAAATTACGTCCTGATTATGGCCTTTGGGGTATTTGAAGGTGGTTGTCACTACAAATCTTAGTGACAGAATTGCCAGCCCCAATTGCGGTCACTAAGTGAGGACTACCCACGTTCATTCATCACCACCCTGCGGTGTTCTTCCTGCAGTTGATGGGAAGGAGACCAATGTGCAGTAGGGAGCCTCTCTGGATGGCTTTCCTATTGGAGAGCTGGGGTGCTGCAGGGGGGGAGGTGCTGTTGTTGGACTAGGAGTGGGGACACCCAAGTTCCAGTCTTTCCACAACCATGAAAGGTCCCTCAGGCTCAGCCCCAGTGTTGGGATTCAGCTGGTCCGCACCGGTTCCCGCAAACCAGTAGCTAACATTTTTGGCAGTTCGGCTGTTCTGACCTAGGCTTCCCCAAAAAGCATGAAGCAGAGTCTTGGTCCCGGTAAAACCCCTTTTATTTATACAAATGTGAATTCCTCTCATTCACAGTCAGAAAGGCCTGGCAAACAGTCTTTCAAAGGAATATTTATGACCACGGACCTTATCTAGCTTGGAAAGCTGCCATGTAAATAGTTTCCAAACAGTGCTGTGCAAGGCAAAACTTGGCACAGAGTCTCTGAGGTTCACAGACAGATCTTCACACTCTTGAAACGAACGAACAAACAAATTGTTTCCTGCAAAAGCCCACTCCCCTTTCCCTCCTCTTTTATTTCCTATGGGAGGGGCCAATCACCTCCCAGGTGTGGCTTTACTCCCAAGTCGACTCTGCTTTCTTAGTTGTTCTTGTCTTCTGGCAGCTCTGCGCATGTGCACATTGGGAACTGGCTCCAGCTGTTCCTCTGCCTCACTGCTGTCTAGCTCCCTCTCTGCCTCCGACGCAGAGCCCTTGTCCAAGCTTTCCCCAGCCTCCAGGACTGGCCCATGTTCCTCCCCAACCTCCTCACTGTCCGACTCTGCTGCCAGGTCCGCTGGCCGCCGGCGGGCCACAACATCGGCGGACCAGCTGATCTCACCACTGCTCAGCCCCACTTGATAGACCAGACCAAGAAATCAACTCCACAGGAAGACTCTTAACACTTTTTTTAAAAATTGAGACTGAAGGTAATAAGAAAATCTTGTAAGTCTGATTGTGTTGTACCTTCCCCCACCCAAACTTCTTATTATGCTCCTGTGAATTAGGGAGGTTGCAAATGGTACTCACATGATCCCTAGAAGCTGCAACCATTGTAAATACAAGCCAGTTGCAAAGAACCCCAATTTTGATCACATGACCATTGGGATGCCGCATCGGTTGTAAGTCCAAGGACCAATTGTAAGTCACTTTTTTCAGTGCTGTTGTAATTTCAAACAGTCACTAAGTGAATGGTTATAAGTCAAGGACTATCTGTACATGGGAACTACTGAACGTGCCTTTGTAAGAAAACATTCACAGGAAGCTGAATTTACCCTGAATGGCCAAAGGGGGAAGAATCAGACAGGATACAGAATAAGGAAGTCCAACCCCCTACTCAAGCAGGAGACCCAATACTATTTCAGACAAGTGGCTTTGCAGTCTCTTCTTAAAATTATCCAATGATGGAGCAGAGAGAACATAGTTTCCATGGTGATCTAGTAGACAGGGATAAATAATAAGGAGGTCACCCAGATGGGATTATCAAAAATATTTTAACATACTGAAATTTACATGTTGACTTGCTCTTTCTATACCAGGGGTAACAAACTCAAGGCCCACGGGCCAGATCTGGCCCGCGGGGTGCTTAAATCCGGCCCGCAGTGCTGGCCTGGAAATATCAAAGGACTGGCCCGCGGTGCCACTGGAGGCTAAAACAGGCTGCATGCACCCCTGCACCTCGTTTTCACCCTCCATGGCCTACTGCAGCACTCTGCTGGCAGAAAATGGGCTGAAAATGGCCCCAAAATGGGCTGAAAACGGGACCAAAACGGGCTGAAAACGGGTGCGTTTTCGGTTGGCCGAGTGCTGCAGGAGGCCATGGAGGGCGAAAATGAGGCACGTGGAGGCTGTGCGCAGATCCCCCGCACCCGATTTTGGCCAGTAGGGTGCTGCAGGAGGCCACAAGAGCCACATAAAATTGGGACACTGGTCAGGAGTTTGTCTAATATCTCTGACATGCTTCTCCTCTTTAGCAAGCAAGCAAGTGGCAGCCCTCAGCTGTCTTGGGCTGGGAAGCTAAGCAGGGATAAGCCTGCAGAGTCCATGGATGGGAGACAAATTGGGAAGAAAAGGTCAGAAAGCTAGATTGTGGAGGGGGAGAAAAAGTGTTCCAAAAAAAGGAAATGACAATTACAGGCAGTCCTCGACTTACAACCACAGATGAGCCCCAAATTTATGTTGCTAAGCGAGACAGTTCTTAAGTGAGCTTTGCCCCATTGTACAACTTTTCTCGTCACACTTGTTAACTGAATCACTGCAGTTGTCACACGGTTGTTAAGTGAATGTGACCATGGGGATGCTGCATAGTCATAAGTGAGAAAAATGTCACTTTTTACAGTGCTGCTGTAACTTTGAATGGTCACTAAATGAACTGTTGTAAGATTACCTGTCATTTCTGTGTCGCTGTCAAGACACCTGTATCAACGAATCCATGAAATCAGCAGGCATTGAATGCCACTCTGAAGAGACTTGAGTTGAATTTTTGTGCAGTATAATTGACATCCTCCTAACTTGCTTGTTCTTCTAGGAAGCTCCGACTATCAACAGTACTTCCTTAGAGAAGTAACAGACTTGCCCAAGGGAATGTACAACAGCAGGAGGATGAAGGCGACTTCTGACTCTCCTCCAAGGAGCCAGAAAGTCCCACTGAAGGAAAAACTGCACAAATGCCAATATTGTGGGAAGCTCTCCGACTGCTGCGCCCACTTGATTATTCACGAGCGAACCCACACAGGGGAGAAACCCCACAAATGCTCAGTGTGTGGCAAAACCTTCAGTGATAAAATCAGGCACCTCATCCATGAGAGAATTCACACCAGGGAGAAGCTGTACAAATGTTCCGAGTGCGGGAAGAGCTTTGGCACTCGCTGCAAAGTCCTGAGGCACCGGAGAATTCACACCGGCGAGAAACCCTACCGTTGCTCGGACTGCGGCCAGAGTTTCTGGTACAGATCACAGTTAGTGATCCACGAGGGAACCCACAAAGGGGAGAAGCCTTATAAATGTGCAGACTGTGGAGAAACTTTCAGTCAGATGCGGCATCTGGTGATACATAAGTGGACTCACGCGGGAGAGAGGCCTCACAAATGCGCCATCTGCGGCAAAAGTTTCAATCAAAAGTCAGACGTTATTACACACACCAGGACCCACACTGGGGAGAAGCCGTACGTCTGCTCCAATTGTGGGAAGAGTTTCATTTCGAGTTGCCAGCTGAAGAAGCATGAGAAAATTCATACCGGGGAGAAACCATACCAGTGCGCAGAGTGCGGGAAATGCTTCACTTACAGTTATCAACTCACAACGCACAAGCGGACACACACAGGCGAGAAACCTTACCAATGCCCGGATTGTGGGAAATGTTTCATTTCTAGTTCTCACTTCGCCACCCATAAGAGAACACATACTGTCGAGAAGCCACACCAGTGTACCTACTGTGGGAACAGTTTCATTCAGCGATCGCAGCTTGCCAAACACGAGAGGTCACACATGGGAGAGAAGCCCTTCATCTGTTCCGAGTGCGGGAAGAGCTTCCCGCAGAGCCAAGGGCTCAAAAAGCACATGCGGACTCACACTGGCGAGAAGCCGTACGGGTGCCCCGAATGCGAGAAAACGTTCTCCAGTTCCTTTAATCTGTCCAGGCATCAGAAAATCCATGCGAGGGAGAAGCTATAATGGGGCAATTTAGACAAAAGACAGTAGGGCGATCAGAGTAGCTAGATACAGGTAGTCCTCGTTCAAAGTGACAATCGACCTGAAAAAGGGGACTTGCAACCTGGATTCGGACGGTCGGGTCCCCTCCACGGTCCCGTGACCAAATTTTGGCCACTTGGCATCAGAACCATTTGCAGTATCCCACGGTCACCTGACCACGTTTTGCAATGGTTTTTGCAGAAAATCAGCACTTGGCAAAACCACCCATAACAAACCATCGGTTTGCTTAAGAACCATGGTGTTTACTTAACCACGGCAGATTTTGCTTAATGAATGCGGTGATTCATTTAACAACCGCCGTGAAAGGGTTCATAATATCGGGTTGGTCATGTTCTATGACTGTTGTGACATGACTGTAACGGGCAGGCTCTGAGCCGTGGTGGCGCAATGGTTAGAATGCAGTACTGCAGGTTACTTCTGCTGACTGCCGGCTGACTGCAGGTTGGCAGTTCAATTCTCACTTGCTCAAGGTTGACTCGGCCTTCCATCCTTCCATCCTTCTGAGGTCAGTAAAATGAGGACCCAGATTGTTGGGGGCAATATGCTGACTCTGTAAACTGCTTAGAGAGGCCTGTAAAGTGGTATATAAGTCTAAGTGCTATTGCTATTGTTATATCAAATGGTGCCTGTAGTGGGTGTAGCATGGCGTAGGTCAAGAAAGAACACAGAAAGAAGGGAACCAAGTTGTTTCTGGTTAGTTGCTAAACCAGGATGTTGTAAAGATCTGGTTTGCTGGGAATGACCTTGTTTCTTGGGAATGACCTTATTTCCCATTCAGCTTCACTTGCTAGTGGGAGAAACTACACCAGAAGTATCTCCTCTCCACTCCCAAATCTGCAAGGCAGTGAGATTGCCAGACCTCATGCTGAGATATATCCCAAGACACTGCAAAGAATGCTGAAGTTGGGTGAGACCTTGTACAAGGTCTTTTTGCATTTTAAAATGGTTATACAGGTAGTCCTCGACTTACGACCACAATTGAGCACAAAATTTCTGTTGCTAAGGGAGAAATTTGTTAAGTGAGTTTTGCCCCATTTTATGACCTTTCTTGCCTCAGTTGTTAAGTGATTCGCTGCAGTTGATAAGTTAGTAACCCGGTTGTTAAGTGAATCTGGCTTCCCCATTGACTTTGCTTGTCACAAAGTTGCAAAAGAGGATAACATGATATTGGGACGCAGCAACCATCATAAATATGAACCAGTTGCCAACCATCTGAATTGTGATCATGGGGATGCTGCAACAGTCATGTGTGAAAAACAGTCATGTCACTTTTGTCTGTGCAATTGTAACTTCGAACGGTCACTAAATGAACTGTTGTAAGTCAAGGACTACCTGTATTATGGTTTTATAGCAAGTGCCACTTGGGAAGAGAGGCTGCACATGTGCAGGCAGATGTGCCAATTCCTTCTCTGCTTCATTTACCATGATGGTTAAACTGTGGTCTCTGGCTCACCGTTTTTTTAAAGAACGTTGGAAAATAGAGCTTCCAGAGTAAAGAGTTGCCAGTTTATACACCACTCTAAACAGACCAGAGAAAGAACTTCCTTGGTGTGGTTTGTGAACAACTCTGAACATAAAAGTTTTTCCTAAAAAATTGACCGAGTACAGACTGAGATACCATGGTTTGTTCAACAAAGCATGATTAGAAATAAATCCTAGTGCAATACAGTACAGTGTACGAATGCAGGATGTTTAGCCATTTTTGATGGCAAGAGGAGTCACATATGTAGGGGATGGTTTCAAGTTATCATAATAGAAGTATAAAAAGTTAACAAAGTTTGACCCAACAAAGTAATAAATAAATAGCAATAGCAATAGCAATAGCACTTAGACTTATATACCGCTTTACAGTGCTTTACAGCACTCTCTAAGCGGTTCACAGAGTCAGCATATTGCCCCCAACAATCTGGGTCCTCATTTTACCCACCTCGGAAGGATGGAAGGCTGAGTCAACCTTGAGCCGGTGAGATTTGAACCGCTGAACTGCTGAACAGTCAGCTGAAGTAGCCTGCAGTACTGCACTCTAACCACTGCGCCACCTCGGCTCAAGAGGTTGTAATTTTCCATAATATAGATTAGCATATATAGCTTGTAGATTATATTCTTGGCTCACTTACTTTTATTTTAAAGTATAACCACCCTATTATGTAATCTACAGAGTACCATATAGCTTATGAAAGACATATTATGCATTTACATAAGATGCATCCTATGTTTAAACTATTTAGAGTTAGTATCTTAATATATAACCACATTACAGGCATGTTTTAATATTGCTCCCTCTCCCTCTCCCTCTCTCTCCTTGAGACCAGAACTGACAGGGAAAACAACTAATCTGTTAACAAGTCTCCGTACATGGGGCCATGTACAAAGGGAATAGTCAAGCCAGGCCTTGACTGGGGTACGAATGTATCTAATTCAAGCTCACTTTGACATCCTCCTCCCTCGAATGTTGTTTCTACTCAATTAATGTCCTGTTTTATGGCTAGGTTATTATTTGTGTGTAACAAGGTAATTGATAAGGAAGTATCAAAGGGATGGGATAGGATGGGGTTGATTGCTTAGCAAGTTTGGGTGACAATAAGGGCTTAACTAACTTTATACATTTAGGGATAATAGTAGTTTATAGTTGGTCGGAAAGCATGTGACTGAACCAGACTGAACTGGGCCTGGCTAGGATAGGAAGGACCTGCGGCGGTGAGAGGGATGTATAAAATATGCTGAGATCTATAACTTGATGTGGGCTTCTGTTGTTGTGTCAAGCAAAAGTCTCACCAGCTCTTTGCAAACAGCTTTTCTTAATCTTACTTCTGGTTGACCCAAGTATTGTGTTAATTTATTAAGCACACATAGAAGACAAAGATCATTCTCGGAAAGCCCGAATACTTCAGTACGTAGTTTGCAAATGTGGCCTGTACGTTTGCTCATTGATTGAAAAGTTCATCTGTGTTGGAATAAATATCCATCTGCTTCAGTTCCAAGCCGTGAGAAAGACACTGGAAACATGGAGGTTGATTGGAAAGATGGTTTAATGAAGCAGAACCACATGGGTTCTGGACAGCTGACCACATGGAGTTGAGAGAGTGTGTGTGGGTATGTGGGTATTTATACCTTATCTTGGGCTTTGAACTTCCTGTTCCTGTGCAAGAACATGTATTCTATTGGCTGTTGTTAGACTCTTATGGGGCCATGTACAAATCCTAGGAGTTTGTCTGAGGTAAGCTTGGTTGAAGTTTGGCTGATGCAATGAAGGGGCTTGTTGGGCATTTCCTATTGTGGCTGAATGGCTTTGCCCTGAAGGATAATTCCATCATCCTGGAGCTGAAGGTGTTTTCTTTTGTAGATAGGATGGCCCAGTCTTTCCTAATGGGCACAAAATATCTGCTGGGGCTATTAAGAAAGTGGGGGTTGCTTTTAAAAAAAAACCCCATGTTTCTCCATTTCTCATCCAGGGAAATATAATATTCTGCCTTTTTAATATTTCTCAAAATATTTCATTCTTCTAGGAGAGGGGTGGGTGCTAACTTTCTTCATCTGTAAATCATTGCAAGGAACCTGATTGGGTTCCAACTTTGTGACAGTTCCCAATTTACTACAGGTAGTGCTCAACTTAGGACCAGTCGCTTATCAACCGTCTGTTATGATGAACCTCCCTTAGGGGTACTTATGATCCAGATTTGATCTGATGGTTGCCACTCCCTCCTGCAATCACCTTGATCGTAATTTTGGGCACTTGGCAACCAAGTTGCATTTACAGCCTTTTGCAGTGTCCGGGAGTCACGTGACTGCATCCTAAGTTGCCTTAACAGAAGGATTCAATCAAGATCAAGTAAGGTACTAATACCTCATAAAAGAGCCATAAGTCAAGATCAAGTGAGGTACTAATACCTCATAAAAGAGCCGTAAGTCAAGATCAAGTGAGGTACTAATACCTCATAAAGGAGCCATAAGTCAAGATCAAGAGAGATACTAATACCTCATAAAAGAGCCATAAGTCAAGATCAAGTGAGGTACTAATACCTCATAAAAGAGCCATAAGTCAAGATCAAGTGAGGTACTAATACCTCATAAAAGAGCCATAAGTCAAGATCAAGTGAGGTACTAATACCTCATAAAAGAGCCATAAGTCAAGATCAAGTGAGGTACTAATACCTCATAAAAGAGCCATAAGTCAAGATCAAGTGAGGTACTAATACCTCATAAAAGAGCCATAAGTCAAGATCAAGTGAGGTACTAATACCTCATAAAAGAGCCATAAGTCAAGATCAAGTGAGGTACTAATACCTCATAAAAGAGCCATAAGTCAAGATCAAGTGAGGTACTAATACCTCATAAAAGAGCCATAAGTCAAGATCAAGTGAGGTACTAATACCTCATAAAAGAGCCATAAGTCAAGATCAAGTGAGCTACTAATACCTCATAAAAGAGCCATAAGTCAAGATCAAGTGAGGTACTAATACCTCATAAAAGAGCCATAAGTCAAGATCAAGTGAGCTACTAATACCTCATAAAAGAGCCATAAGTCAAGATCAAGTGAGCTACTAATACCTCATAAAAGAGCCATAAGTCAAGATCAAGTGAGCTACTAATACCTCATAAAAGAGCCATAAGTCAAGATCAAGTGAGCTACTAATACCTCATAAAAGAGCCATAAGTCAAGATCAAGTGAGCTACTAATACCTCATAAAAGAGCCATAAGTCAAGATCAAGTGAGGTACTAATACCTCATAAAAGAGCCATAAGCAAGGGAGCTGTGATTCTATCTCCTACCATCAGTTGCAAGAGGAGAACCTCAAGGCAAAGTAGCAAAGGCTGATACAGCCCTTCAAAAATAAGGGATTTTGAAATACAGGTAGTCCTTGACTTACGGCCACAATTGAGCCCAAAATTTCTGTTATTGAGACATTTTCTAAGTGAGTTTTTGCCCCATTTTATGGCCTTTCTTGCCTCAGTTGTTAAGTGAATCACTGCAGTTGATAAGTTAGTAATCTGGTTGTTAAGTGAATCTGGCTTCCCCACTGACTTTGCTTGTCAGGTCGTAAAAAGGGAATCACATGACACAACGGTCATCACTATGAACCAGTTGCCAAGCATCTGAATTTTGATCACACGATCGTGGGGATGCTAGAAAGATTGTGACTGTGAAAAGTGGTCATGTCACTTTTTTAAGTGCCTTTGTAACTTTGAATGGTCACTAAATGAACTGTTGTAAGCCTAGGACTACCTGTATTATTTTGTACATCCAGAGCGGTTTTGTTAGTATAATTATTTTATTGTCATACATTTATTTCAATAATGTTATGAATAATGAAAAGAATCATCTTCACAGTCCTTATTACCACAAGCCCAAAGAATTGAAAAAGGTCAAAACAGACACTTTCATAATGTGAGATGAGATAAATGGAGATTAATGTCTGTATGCAGATTAAATAAAAAGTTTGCAGAGTTGGTGTCTTAACAACTGTGGCAAGAAAAGTTGTAAAACGGCAAAATATTCTCACTTAGCGACATAAATTTTGGGCTCAATTGTGGCTGCAAGTCTAGGACTACTACCTGTACAGGACTTTTCTCCGTTTTATCTTCACAACAACCCTATGAGGTAGGCTGGAAGAGGGAACAACCCGAAATAGCTAAATTATTTCATGTTCATCACTGCCTCTAAGGGTTCAGGGCCCAGTTATCCACCTCTGGACAGCCAGTTCTGATCTCCAAGGGTATTCATTTCAAAAGGAACCTATTCCTTGTGAGGCCCCCCGGGCCTGGTACTGAGCCTCGGCCCAGGGGTTGGGGGATCCGTGTGTTAAGACTACTGCGCCCCTTATCTGCAACCACTGACTACATGGTGCTTGGAGGACGCCAACTTGAGAAATGACCAACCGACCACTCGTGCATCCACGAATATCAACAGTTTCCCCCCCTTCTCGCCGTCTGATTGGATAACAGGGACATTCAAACGGCCCAATTGAAAACAACGGATTCGAAGGGCAGCGTCAGCATTTCCGCGGGGCGGGGAGGAGAAGGTATTCTGGCTCGTTTATTGGCCTCGGGTCCCTCTTACGCCAAGCGTCAATCAATCGACCTCCAAGATGAAGGCGAAACGGTTACAATAGCCCTCATCCCTTTCCCCGCCCAGGTCTCGGCCCCGCCCAGGTGTCCCGGCCCCGCCTCTTCATTGGGAGATTCGGTCAGCACTGGCCCGCCTCTTTCCCCCGTGAAGATTCGAACGCCTTTTCTAAAGAGTGGATTGGCTCTCAAGCGAGGGGCGGGGCTCGGAAAGCGTGGCGCGAAGGTCGAATGTAGCGGACGGGATCGAGGAAGGGGCTCGTCCGTGGACCCGCCGCCACCGCTCCCCCCCCCGCCCCAGGTGAGAATCCGATGCGGAATTTCCGAGCATTGTGATGTCACCGCCAGGAATCCCTGCCATTGTGACGTCACGGAGAGGCACTGGATTGCTTTCGGCGGCGGTGACGTCACAGTTTTTACCCCCAACTTTCTGCAAGCTGTGGGGTATTTGCGCGGGAATGGTAGCGGATCGCTGGCCCAAATCTGTATTCAGCATCCTTGGCTAGCTGAGATCTGAATCGCTCCCGTAAAAAAAAAGTTTGTTGAACTCCCCTCGTTTAATGCCCACAACTCAGCTGTTAAGGCATGGTTTACTAACTGCATTCAGCAGACTCGTGGGGGGGGGGTGATCATTAACAGAAATAACCCCCTTATCTTCTTTTTTTTTTTAAACTTCTTGAGGGAGTCTCAGCATTTCTACCCATGTTTGCAAGCACAGATGCTAATGTTGGAATCTACTCGTCCAAATGACTAGGGATACATTCTGTGGTTACAGAATCATTGCCAGAGGCGTGGTTTCTCACTCATATAATCCCTGAAAAATACTCTTCCCATTACTACCGGTAGGAAGAAGAGATTCTTGCTCTGTATTATTTCAAGAACAGTCCTGCAAGGTGGGCTGGGCTGAGAAAAAGTGGTTGGCCCCAAGCTACCCACTCAGCACCATGGGCTTATGTATGCACAGTTCCCCAAACCTGGTAACGTCCTAATAGGTGGGCTTCATTCCCCAGAATTTCCGGCCAGCATCGGTATTGCTGATAAATCTGGTTGAGACATCTAGAATCTGCCAAGGTTGAGAAACTGTTCAAGTGGAAATTATGTATGTCTTCCTGGCCCTTGTCCCAGCTGCTTAATCACTACTATGATACACTTGGTATTTTTTTTTTATAAAAGTAGAAATTGGTTTTAAAATCAATCTTAATATATCAGGAAGCTAGTTGACCAATGTGTCAAGAGATCATCTTCACTTGGATTCATATTGTTCCATGTACAGTAACTAAGAAGGTGAGCCACAGAAATACTGGTCCCAACCGAGGTTGTAGGATGTAGGTAATAACAATTTTGAGTATGTGCTAATTCTGCTAATACTTTTTTTGCACCCAAATCAGGTCACTTAGAGCTACAAAAATCTGAAAAATCATCAGAAAATAAGTGCCACCGTCTACTAATCTTCCAGGTTTCTACTGGCTGATCTGCTAGCCCTAGATTTGTAGGATTTGATATGCTATGTCATTATAGTAGTTTGAAAAGGGAATTTAAAAGGACCATCAATTGCTACGAAGGTAGCTTACAATTCCAACAGCCAAAATGATCATACAGGTAGTCCTTGACTTAGAACCTTTTGTTTAGTGACCGTTCAAAGTTACAAGAGCACTAAAAAAAGTGACTTATGACCGTTTTTCACACGATCATGGCAATATCCCCATGGTCAAGTGATCAAAATTCGGCCGCTTGGCAATTGGTTCACATTTATGACAGTTGCAGTATCTCATTTTGTGACCTTCTGACAAAGTCCGTGGGGAAGCCAAATTCACTTTACAATTGTTTTATTCACAACTGCACTGATTTGCTTAACTATCGTGGCAAGAAAGGTCATAAAATGGGCCAAAACTCACTTAACAACTGTCTCACTTAGCAATGGGAATTTGGGGCTCAATTGTGGTCATACGTCAAGGACAATCTGTACTTGTGAATCTCCAGTGACTGGTCAGGTATTGTCAGAGGCAATATTTGTTATTTTCTTTGCCAGGCATTATGTGGCGATCTCCGTCAGCTGGCACCAGTTCCAGAAGAACCCCCTCGACCCCTCCTTCCCGCCGCCGCCAATCTGGAGGATCGCCACGCAGAGGGCAACCTTCTCCCCGTCGTTCTGGACAGAGGCAACCCCCACAACAACCAGCAGGTAAGAAATATGGATCATTGACCGGAACAAAAAGTCCAGAGGTGAGTTTCTCCAGGTTTGGACCGGTTTGCCCGAACCGGTAGCGACCTGCTGGTGATATCACGATGACATCACGGATGTCATCAAGGTCCCTTCCAACTCTGTTTTCCTGAAATTGAAAGAAAGAGGATTTTTTTTCAGGTATAGCTAGTCTGGGCAAATTACCCCCTCCAAAGCTTTGGAGAGGTTGACTTTTGTAGGAATCCCTCAATTTATGAGCCGTGATATAGAGGTAGTCCTCGACTTAAGACCCCAATTGAGCCCAAAATTTCTGTTGTTAAACGAGACAGTGGTTAAGTGACTATTGCCCCATTTTGCGACCTTTTTTTGCCATAATTGTTAAGTGAATCGCTGCAGTTGTTAAGTTAGTAACCTAGTTTGTGAGTGGATCTGGCTTCCCCATTGTCTTTGCTTGTCAGAAATTCGCAAAAGATGATCACATGACCCAGGGATACTGCAACGATCATAAATATGAGTCAGTAACCAAGCATCTGAATTTCGATCACATGACGGTGGGGATGCTGCAACAGTTGTCAGTGTGAAAAACGGCTATAAGACCCTTTTTTCGGTGCCATTGTAACTTCGAACGGTCACTAAATGAACTGTTGTAAGTCAAGGATTACCTGTATTGGACAGACCTTGATGCAGGAGCTGGGCGTTGCTGGCAACCAGGCTTGTGATGTTTTACTTTCGTCACACTTAACGTTGATAAGTTAGTAACATGGTTATTAAGTGAATCTGGCTTCCTCATTGATTTTCCTTGTCAAAAGGTTGCAACAGGGGATCACGTGACCTTTTGGGAGACAATAACGGTCATAAGTATGAACCAGTTGCCAAACATCTAAATTTTGATCACACGGTCGGAAGGCTGCTACAAAGGTTGTAAGTGTGAAATATGGTCAACGGGTCCCTTTTTTCAGGGCTGTTGTAACTTTTTGAACGGTCACTAAATGAACTGCCGTAAGGCGAGGACTACCTGTACTGCCTGGAGATTATGATGGCATAGGGCAGGGGTCGGCAACCTTAAACCCTCAAAGAGCCACAAAGGTCCTAACCGGAAGCCCCCCGTTCAATTCTGGAGCCAACCGGAAGTCCGGTTCTCCCACCATAGAGTCTCCTCCTAGTGCGGTGTCTTTTTTTCCTCTACCTGTCCTAACCAAAAGCCCTATCAATTGTGGAGCTGACCGGAAAACCCGCCCCTTGCCATAGAGTCTCCTGGCACGCCATGCTTTCCCCCCCTAACCGGAAGCTCCTCTCAAAATTGTGGTGCTGACCAGCGCCAGGGAGCCGCAGCAGAGGTATGAAAGAGCCACATGCGGCTCCAGAGCCGTGGGTTGCTGACCCCTGGCATAGGGGAAGCTGATCCATATAAATATCTGGCAATTTTGGGCTGCTGAGGCAGCTTTTCTCAATCTTGGCGACTTTAAAATGCGTGGACTTCAATTCCCAGAATTTCAAGCCATCAAAGTTGGGAACTACTGAACTGAAACCTCATTGGCTATTGGGGATCATCCTCCCTTTGTTAAACAACCCCCCCCCTTACGTCCTATCCAGCAGGTCATCGGAGAAGGCGGAGATACAGGCCTGGCCAGCGAGCCATGCAGGAGATCAGAAAGTATCAAAAAAGTACTAATCTACTTATTGCCAAGATGCCCTTTGCTCGTGTGGTAAGTTGATTGTGCACCCTGTTTTGTTTTGTTTTGTTTTCCTTAGATGTGGCCTCCTTAGCTCCCGCAGTGTGCAAAAGGAAACTCTTATTTATCTTAAGATTTATTTTATTTTTTTATTTTTTGCACTGGTGATGTTACTGGCAAAATGTCTGCAAAAAAACCACCAAGCTCAGAGAGCACCAAGGACCCTTCAGAAGGTGGTTATGCATTTCATGATTCTCTGTAAGATACCCAAATGCTCCTTTAACACACACACACACACACACACACCCTGTAAAAATTCAAAATGATCCAGAGCCCCCACCCATTTTTCCATTGTGGTACAGATTGTCAGAGCCAAGGTGGCGCAGTGGTTAGAGTGCAGTACTGCAGGCTACTTCTGCTGACTGCCAGCGGCCTGCAATTTGGCAGATCGAATCTCACCAGGCTCAAGGTTGACTCAGCCTTCCATCCTTCCGAGGTGGGTAAAATGAGGAGCCAGATTGTTGGGGGCAATATGCTGACTCTGTAAACCGCTTAGAGAGGGCTGTAAAGCACTATAAAGCGGTATATATAGTCTAAGTGCTATTGCTATTGCTATTCAATGTTTGTCGATCACACGCATGCTGCGGATGTCCCAGGATGCCCCATTCAGCAACATGCATGGGGGGAGGGGACGGAAAGGGGGGGTCCATTTCTGTCACAACGGAAGCAGTGCGCGCCTGTGGAGGTCCCTTGCTTGCCCCTTCTCTCTTTCTGTGGCTTCTACATTCTGTCTGATGAAGCATCCTTGGGATCATGATATTTAGTTTATTTGAAAAAAGTTAAAATAAAAAGCACCAATATATATATACTGGCTCTGTGTGTGTGTTTGCTGTGTGTGTGTGTGTGTGTGTGTGTGTGTGCGTGCGCACATTATCTATCTATCTATCTATCTATCTATCTATCTATCTATCTATCATATATCTATCATATCTATCTATCATCTATCTATTATCTATCTATCTATCTATCTATCTATCTATCT
>QLTV01002129.1:138051-166090 GCA_003457575.1 Thermophis baileyi
ATTCCATTCCATTCCATTCCATTCCATTCCATTCCATTCCATTCCATTCCATTCCATTCCATTCCACTCCCCTCCTCTCCCCTCCTCTCCTCTCCTCTCCTCTCCTCTCCTCTCCTCTCCTCTCCTCTCCTCTCCTCTCCTCTCCTCTCCTCTCCCTCTTTTACTACTTTGGGTGTTGACAGAAATACAATATTCCTAAAATGTGAAAGGGGAATGGTCAAGGAAGAAATGTGGGAGTCCTGAGTGTTTGTCCTGAAACCAACTTCATTCAGATCCTCTGCTGTGCCCTAGGTGTTCCCCAACCCTACTCTGCGACATCTGCTCTCCTGTATCAAAAACCGGGATGCCTTGATCCAAAGCCAGATGAAGAAACACCAGGTGAGAATATAGAGAATGGCTACTACATTAGGGCTACACAGGTAATCCTCGACTTACAACCATTCGTTTAGCAACCGTTCAAAGTTGCAATGGCATTTTAAAAAGTGACTTACTACCAGTCCTTGTACTTATGACCATGACAGGGTCCCCACAGTGACAAAATCACGATTCAGGTGCTTGGCAATTGCCACACATTTACGATGCTTGCAGCATCCTGCAGTCACGTGATCACCGCTGGTGACCTTCCCAGATGGAAAGCAAAATCAATGGGGAAGCCAGCAGGAAGTCGCAAGTTGCAGTCACGTAATGTCTCATTTAACAACAGTGGCGATTCATTTAACAACTGTGGCAGAAAAAGTTGTAAAATTGTGTGTGGTCGCTGAACGACCCCACTGTATAATGACAAATTTTCTCCTCCCTTTTGTGGTTGTAAGTTGAGGACTACCTGTATAAGGTTACCCTTTTTTTTTCATGGAGGCTCACAGACAAGAGGATGACACAAGAAGAAAAATCTATTAATTTAAGAGCAGGAATGATGAGATCTTCCAGTTCTACCACCATGCTGAAAATGGGCCAGTGCTTATCACAGAGATGGGGAAGCCGTATCTCGTCAAAAGTTACTGGAGAGAAATTCCTATCAACGGGGCCAGAGACAATTATTGGGACTGGGCTGTGAGCAGTTGATTGTTCACTGATGGGATGAATAGATGGATGAAACGAGCTTGTCTTGATTGATTGATTGATTGATTGATTGCACACCCTCCTCTCTTTCTTAGGAGTCACGTAGCCAGTCAGAGATCCAGGACATGCTGGATGACATGCTGCAGCTTCTGCGTGACTATAGCACTGAAAAATGGGGGGAGACTGGCCTCTTGTTGGATCACGTCCACATGGCCATTGTTGACCTTCTTATTGGAGGCACGGAGACCACAGCAACCCTACTCACTTGGGCTATTGCCTTCCTGGTGCATCATCCTGAGGTAGGATGAACGGTTTGCTGGTGGGTGGCAGGAAGCATGGTCCTCTAAATCAAAGTAGGTTCCCTCTTTTGGGGGGGGGGCACGGTTTACCTTTCAGTCAAAGATCACCTCCTGCTTCTAATCTCTCTTGATTTCTCCATGCAGAGGTCCTGGGACCAAAGTTGTAGGCCTTGACCGGGGAAGTTGTGGCCTTCCAGTTGTTGGCTACATCTCTCTACATTGTTCCTCACCATTTGATGGTGGGGCTAATGGGAGTTGGAGTCCTAGAAAAAAAAAGGGGGTGGGCATAGCTTGCCTGTACCTGAAAGTCAAACTTTGTTGAATGGAGAGGTAGTTCTCATTTAATGACCATAATTGGGATCAGCAAAACTGCCACTAAGCAATGAGATCATTCAGTGAGACATCATGTGGCCACACTGCTTAGCAAATGGTTGTTTTTGACAGGCTTGGTTGTGATCGTTAATCAAATCTCACTTGGTCGTTAGGCAAATCTTGCAAGTCTGAAAGTACAAATCTCCCGCCATCTCCTTTACAGCCTGAGAAGTTAAAGATGAACCTTCTGAGCAACTTGTGTACCCATTATGCAGACTATGCTCTCTTCTATCTGACCATTCCCTAGGCCAGTGGTGTCAAACTCAAGGCCCTGGGGGCTGGATCCGGCCCGTGGGGTACTTAGATCTGGCCCACGGGGCCATCCTGGAAACAGCGAAGGACCGGCCCATGGTGCCTCTGTCAATGAAAACGGAGCTTGGGAGGGCTGCATGCGGCTTTCCCAAACTCCGTTTTCACTGGCAGAGGGTTGCAGGAGGCCATCGCAGCTGAAAACGGAGCTTGTGAGGGCCACGGGTGCACTCCGAAGCTCTATTTTTTGCTGGCAGAGAGTTGCAGGAGGCTGTTGCAGCCGAAAATGGAGCTCAGGAGCCCATTTTCACTGGCAGAGCGCTCGGGCCACCACAGGTGCCCCCGACACGAGCTGGCCATGCCCACCCTGGCCAGCCCACCCCGGCCCCCCAAGGTCAAACACAATCCTGATGCGGCCCACAATGAAATTGAGTTTGACACCCCTGCCCTAGGCAGTATTACTTTGTCCTGTCTCTCAAGGTCTTTCTCATATACCATTACAGATAGTCCTTGACTTACAACCATTCATTCGAGGTTACAACAGCACTGAAAAAAAAATGACCTATGACTGTTTTTCACCCTTAGGACTGTTGCAGCATCCCCGTGATCAGGTGATCAAAATTCGGGTGCTTGGCAACCGGAATGTATTTATGAAGGCTGCAGTGTCCAACCTTCTCACAAGCAAAGTCAATGGGGAAACCAGATTTACTTACAAACTATGTTACTAACTTAAAAACTGCAGGGATTCCCTTAACAACTATGGCAAGAAAGATTGTAAAATGGGGCAAAATTCACCTAACAACTGTCTCACTTAAGAACAGACATTTTGGGCTCAATTGGGGATCATAAGTTGAGGGCCACCTATATATCACTCTTCATAAATGGAGGGCTTCCTGCAAACGTCAACCTCTCCAAAGCTTTATTACAACTTCTTGCTTGCCAAAATAAATTTTGGGCTCAATTGTGGTCGTAAGTCAAGAACTACCTGTCAGCAGCAATGTTCCCTGTAAGAGTAGAAAACGCCACGCGGCAGTTAGAAACTACCACGCAGCGCTCTCTTTTCAAATGCGCGGGCGCGCAGGCGCGCAGCTTCTGCCATTAAAAAACGCCACGCGGAAGTTGGAAACTACCTGCGGCGTTCTCTCGTTACGTGCGCGGCCGCACAGCCGTGCACCTTAGAGGGAACAGTGGTCAGCTGTCTCAGCCCGCTTCTATTTTGGTCTTGGTGCCACTGCTGCTGGGGGTGGGGGGGAATTTCAATTCCTGCTCCACAAAACCCCATCTGTTCTCAGTGAGTCTTTGCTGTCTTCTTCCCACTGCTCATAAGTTGTGCCCAGACTGGCCTATTTAGAGACAGCTGGGGTCTTGGGAAGGCCTTGGGGTTGCTTCAGAAAGACCTCACATGACCAACAGCTGACTTGCAAAAGGTCAGGTCAGATGTCCCTTGTCAGCAGTGGGAGGAAGAAGATAGCAGTAGCAAATTCACTTAGAGTTATATATAGCCCCGTAGTGCTTTACAGCACTCTCTAGGCCAGGGGTCTGCAACCTTAAACACTCAAAGAACCATTTGGACCCATTTCCCATAGAAAAGAAAACACCGGGAGCCACAAAACCTGGGTGGGCATGGCCAACTCGACATCACTCACTCCCACTCAGTCACATGACCCCCCTAGCCACGCCTACCCAGCCGGTCATTAGGGCAGAGAACCGGTTGTTAAAAAACACTGGGAGCCACAAAACCCTTTTGACATCTAAAATGATGTCAAATGTCCCACCCTCTCTCCCTCTCTCTGTATCTGTCTCTCTCCCTCTCTCTCTATGTATCTCTCTCCCCCTCACCCTCCCTCTCTCCATTTATCTCTCCCCCTCCCTCTCTGTATCTCTCTCTGTGTCTCTCTCCCCCCTCCCCCTCTCTCCCCCTCTCTGTATCGCTCCCTCCCTCTCCCCCTCTCTCTCCTCCTCTCTCTCCCCCTCTCTATGTATCTCTCACCCCCTCACCCTCCCTCTCATTCGCCCCCTCTCTCCCTCTCTCCTTTTCCCTCTCCTTCTCTCTCTCACGCTCGCTCTCCCTTCCTCGATTTGCAGGTCACCCTTCTCTCTTTTTCACCCACCAACCCCAGTCGCCGAGTCTCGCTACCTTTCCCTTCCCACATACTACTCATGCCCTGGCCTCTCTGTGGGAAACCCCTCACATTTACCCACCACAACGCTGGCTGTCAATGCCTGCCCCACTCGTGTGGCTCTCTATGTATCTCTCACCCCCTCATCCTCCCTCTCATTCGCTCTCTCTGTCCCTCTCTCATTTTCCCTCTCATTCTCTCTCTCACGCTCGCTCTCCCTTCCTAGATTTGCAGGTCACCCTTCTCTCTTTTTCACCCACCAACCCCAGTCGCCGAGTCTCGCTACCTTTCCCTTCCCACATACTACTCATGCCCTGGCCTCTCTGTGGGAAACCCCTCACATTTACCCACCACAACGCTGGCTGTCAATGCCTGCCCCACTCGTGTGGTTAGGAAAGAGGGGAGGGCGGCGGCGTTTCTGCCTTTTTTACATTGCACACCTCCCGAAAGCGCCTCCACAAGTCTCTTCCCCCTTCAGGACTCATTTCCTCTCAAGAGCCGGAGACTTGGGGGATTCTCCATTGCGACTTTAGCACCTCTGCCCCAGCAAGCTTGCCTTGGGGGCATTTTGGCCCCCTTCGGCCGAATTCAGCAGGATGAGTGTCAGGACTCACTCCGCTGCAGGAAAAAGTGAAGAGTGCTGGGTGTGCCTTGGACGCTTGGGGAAACGCTCTAAGTTTCACTGTGCTGCACAAGGCACTGCGAGAGCAGCGGGCAGGCCATGGAGGGGGTATTGGGACTTCCCCCCCACCCCACGCCAAAAGGAAAGCCAGCCGGGCTTCTCCTCCTAGCTGCCCCCTTCTTTCTCTTGGCCCCGCCGATGAGGGAGGAGGAAGGTCGCCCGAAGGAAGCCTCTGCCGCAGCTCACGCTCATTCCTCAGTGCACGCGCGCGCGCACACACACACACACTGACCCCTGGGGTGGGCGTGCAAGGTTCGGTGGGGCCAGCCCCCTTTTCCCGCTGTCCTGAGCTTCATAAAGCCGCGGCTGGGTGCTGCGGGCCCGTACCCATTTCCGTCATCCCGTCCTCCTGGATCCCATTCCCATCCCGCCAGCCCTTGTGTTAGCTGGTTGGGCCAGTGTCTCAGGGCAGAGAGCAGGTTGCTCATCTCCCCAAGCAACCAAGGCACGCCCAGCACCAACAAGGGCCAGAAGAAGCTCCAGCAAGAGTGAGGTGCCAGAAAATCAGCCCCGGCCACTTCTCCATCCCCCGCCATCGCCCTTACCTTCTCAGGCCAGTCGAGGAGTGACTGGGAGTGGAGGGGGAGGGGTGGGGGTGGGGCCAGCCAGTGATTGGACAGGGAGCCGCAGCAAAGAGCCCAAAGAGCCACATGCGGCTCCGGAGCCACGGGTTGCCGACACCCGCTCTAGGTGGTTTACAATGTCAGCATATTCGTCCCCAACAATCTGGATCCTCATTTTACCGACCTCGGAAGGATGGTAGGCTGAGTCAACCTTGAGCCCATCAGGATCAAACTCCAGGCTGAGGGCAGAGTTAGCCTGCAATACTGAACTTTAACCACTGCGCCACCAGATGGTGAAAGTCAGGTGGGGAGGCAGGGGTGGGGAGCACAGAGTGGCAAGGAGGTGGGTGATGGAGAGCAGGTGGTCAAAAGGACAGGATTGGGTGAGGAGATAAGCCAGTTTTGGGAGGGGGGGGCTGAAGCACACACTGCTGTTGTAAATGTGGGTGAGCTGCCAAGCACCTGAACTTTGTTCATGTGATGGGGGGGTTGTTGCAAACATTGTAACTTCAACACTGTCATAAATTATGTCGCTGAACAAATGGTCATTTATCGAGGGTGGCCTATACTGACTTCTTTCTTCTCACCATGTTTTTTTTCTTCTTTCTCTGCCACTCCAGATTCAGGAGCACATCCACCAAGAGTTAACCACTGTCATCGGATTCCACCATGATCCGACCTACGGCGATCAGGAGCAGCTGCCTTACCTCCGAGCCACCATCTGGGAGACTTTGCGCCTGCGTCCATCAGCACCCCTGGCTCTGCCCCACATGACCATCCGTAACACCAGGTAACAGGTTTCAAGAGACGTTCCCCCCCCCCTCCAAATCTGTCCTTGAGGAAGGGGATCCAGCTTCTCCCCCCCCCTCTCCTCCTGCATTCTATCAGGTGCTCTTTCTACCCAGGTCTCTGCCTTCTGAACATCCATGACCCTCCTTGGCACCAAACAGTCAAAGGCATCAAGCTTGTGGCATCAAGTTCTTTTTTTTTAAATTTAAAAACCTTGAGTGCCTTTAGCCAGAATGTGGGGGAAGCGAGAAAATATGAGAGAAACAGGTCTGAGCACAGCTCAGAGGCTTCCCAAAAAACTATTGTATCTAGGTCAGGGGTGTCAAACTCGATTTAATTGAGGGCCGCATCAGGGTTGTGTTTGACTTCAGGGGGCCGGGGTGGGCATGGCCAAGGTGGGTGTGGTCAGCTTGACATCACTCGTGTCGGGGGCGCCTGTGGTGGCCCGAGCGCTCTGCCAGCGAAAACGGGCTGTCGATCTCCGTTTTCGGCTGGAACGGCCTTCTGCAACCCTCCGACAGTGAAAATGGAGTTGGGAGTGCCGCCAGCAGCCCGCGGGCCTTGAGTTTGACACCCCTGATCTAGGTACAGATGGTTCTCGATTTACAGCCATTCATTTAGCAACCATTTGAAGTTACAACAGTGCAGAAAAAACAGCACTGAAAAAACAGGGCTCATCACTGGTACTTGCAACCATTGTTAAGTAGCAATAGCAATAGCACTTAGACTTATATACCGCTTCACAGTGCTTTACAGCCCTGTACCAGAATTTGGATCATGTGACCTGGGGAATGCCACAAGCTTGATGCCTTTGACTGTGAGTACTGGTCATGATGATGATGATGATGATGATGTTATCCATTCAGTCATGTCTGACTGTATGGGCCAGGTCTCTCCACATTTTCCAATCTTGCACTGCTTCTCTGAGTTTTTCTACGCTCTGGCTGGAGTCAGTTTTGATGGTGTCCAGCCACCGTGTTCTTTGGTGGCCTGGTTTCCTTTTACCTCTTCCCAACATACCGTATTTTTCGGAGTATAAGACGCACCGGAGTATAAGACACACCTTAGTTTTTGGGGAGGAAAATAAGGGGGGGATTCTGCCTACCAGGTATTCATCTGGCTAGCGTCCTTAGTCTGGTCAGCTTCAGCGCATTAGTTCACTGGTTTTGAGCACGCACGCGCTTTTTATCCCCTGGTTGGGGATAAAAAACAGCTTCTAAAGCACAGCTGATCATCGGAGGGAGCAGCAATGAGAAAAGCAGGCAAAGCGCGGAAGATGGCTTTGCTCGCTAGCGCCTCATTAGGACTGAAAAAAAGCTTCGAAAAAGCTACATTTGGAGTATAAGACGCACCCAAATTTTCAGCCTCTTTTAGGGGATCTTATACTCCAAAAAATACGGTAATTGCTTTCTCCACTGAATTCCCCCGCATGACATGGCCAAAGTGAGACGCAGTTTCATCATTTTGCCTCCTAGTGAGAAGCCTGGTGTTATGCGCTCCCGTATTTACTTGTTAGTCACCTTTGTTATCTTTCAATGCTGTTGCAACTGAACAGATAATTGTCAAATGAACGACCGGTTGTTTTATTTTTTTAGGGATTTTCCTAACCTGAGATCCTTTCGCATGATGTGAGAGAAGGAGCGTCTTTCACAGTAGATAATACAATTAGATAGAAACAGGGGTGAAATGCTCCCGGTTCGCTTGTGCCTGTCGGTCGCCGTAGAGCCAGTCGCCAAGGTAGCACGAGGCCCCACCCACCCGCCCGGACGCCTCCATTTGGGTTCTTTTACCCTCTGTGAATGCACAGAACGCTTTGCGCGTGCGCAGAGGGTAAAAGAACCCACATGGCGGCATCCGGGCAGCGTCCGGGCGGGTGGGCGGCGCCTCGTGCTACCTTGGCGACCGGCTCTACGGCGACCGACAGGTAAGAGCGGACCACCCATCCGGACGCCGCCCCGACGATGCCATTTGGGTTCTTTTACCCTCTGTGCATGCGCAAAGCGTTCTGTGCATTCGCAGAGGGTAAAAGAACCCAAATGGCGGCGTCTGGGTGGGTGGGCGGCGCCTCACACTACCTTGGTGACCGGCTCTACGGCGACCGACAGGTACGAGTGAACCGGGAGCATTTCACCCCTGCATAGAAATGAAGAAGGGAGGTGAGGCCACTTTCTTCTGATGTAGCCTAGGGAAGAAGTTGGCATTGGGAGGCATCGGAAATTGAGAACTTCCCCGATAGGCAGTGAAGTAGTTCAGGATCCTGAAGTAGTTCAGGATCTTGGAAAGCAGAAGCATTTTAAGACTGAACGTCAGTAGCATTTGCACAAAAAATAGTATTGGACAGATCTCTCCTTTAGAGGGATGGAAATGGTTAATGATTAGATGCCAAAAATCGGCTAGGCCTCTCTGTGACACCCCTGAGCCACTGCTTGTCTGTCTCCTGTGGCTTCTACTCAAGTGTGTGGTAGAACCTTTGTGAATTCATCTGCATCATGACTCCATTTGTGATGTATTATGAAACCGATAATTTTATTTTTTTTAAAAAATTATTGTAGAATTTTTAACCCACCTTTATTATTTTTTAAAATAACTCAAGGTGGGGAACATATCTAATACGCCTTCTCCTCCTATTTTCCCCACAACGACAACCCTTTGAGGTAGGCTGGGCTGTGTGAGAGAGAGAGTGATTGGCTCAAAATCACCATCTTTCATACCTAAGGCAGGACCAGAACTCACCATCTCCTGGTGATTGGCCCAAAGTCACCCAGTCAACTCATGCCTAAGGGAGGACTAGAACTCATAATCTCCTGGTAATTGGCACAAAGTCACCCAGCCAGTTTTGATACCTAAGGTGGGACTGGAACTCATCAGTCTCTGGGTTTCTAGCCTGATGCCTTAACTGCTAGACCAAACTGGGTCTCTGATGTTCTCAGATGCCCGTGAGACCCATAATCTCAGGGCAAGCAAGAGGAACAAATTACATTGCTGAAGCTTTGTTGATATAATTGTTGTCTTCTTTTTTCCTCTCCCTCTCATCCCCTCTCCCAAGTCTGTCTGGTTTCTCCATCCCTAAGGGCACGACGGTCATTCCCAACCTCTATGGGGCCCATCATGATGAGACCAAGTGGCACCGTCCTCTGGAGTTTAGGCCAGGTATTCTTATTTGCAAGTTTGTGTGTGTGTGTGTGAGAGAGAGAGAGAGGGAGACTGAGTTCCTACATCACATTAAGCCACAATGAAGTTTGCTTGGGCTTTGGCTTAGTGCAGTATCTCTCAACCTTGGCAATTTAAAGACAGATGGACTTTCCCAGAATTTCCCCAGCCAGCATGTTAAAGACCACCTGTCTTAAAGTTGCCAAGGTTGAGAAACACCGGCTTAGTGTGTTGTGTCAGTGCAGCTTATTGTGCACTAATCAGTAAAGTACATTTCAGAAAACCATAGCTTAGGGCAGCTAAGAGAGATAGCTTGAGGAAGAAATCAGTGTGAATTTTATGATGTTTTAGATGTGCAAATGGTGAGAGACAGATCAAAGAAAGAAAAGTTGGAATTTAGCCATCATACTAAGCCATGTGCGATTTGTTTTTGACCTAGTGAGATCAAAAATGGGGCGGTGCTGTGGCTCAGTGGTTAAGACAATGGGCTTGTTGACTGGAAAGCTGGCAGCCCACATTCGAGACCCAAGCGCCAACAAGACAGGATGAGCTCCCATCCTTGCCCCAGCTCCTGCCAAACTTAGCAGTTTGAAAGTATGCAAATGCAAGTAGATAAATAGGTACCACTTCAGTGAGAAGGTAGCAGTGATCCGTGACATCATGTTGGCCACATGAACACGGAAATGTTTTCAGACAGCGCTGGCTCAATGGCCTTGAAACAGAGATGAGCCAACCCTATAGACAGCAAAGACTAGCAGAGTAAAATCCACAGGGACTCCTTTACCTTCACCTAGTGAGGTTACAGGAATAAAGTCCCAAATTGCTTGAAGCTAGGATTTTATATTGATCTATTGATTTCAGCTAAGCATTTGTGGGGGGTGAATGGAAAGCATGGTTGGTTTGTTTGTTTGTTTATGTATTTATGTATGTATGTATGTATGTATGTATGTATGTATGTATGTATGTATTTATTTATTTATTTATTTATTTATTTTGCCCCGCCCAAGCCTTTAACCCAGTGTTTTCCAACCATGAAAACTTTAAGTTATGGGAAAGGATTTATTTCCTTCCTATTATTGATTGATTGATTGATTCGTTGATTCGTTGATTCATTGATTGATTCATTCTTATTTATTTATTTATTTATTTATTTATTTATTTATTTATTTAAGCCTGCCTTTATTATTTTTTAATACATAACTCAAGGTGGTGAACACATTCAATATTCCTTCCTCCTCTTATTTTCCACACAACAACAACCCTGTAAAGTGGGTTGGGCTTAGAGAGAGTGACAGGCTTAAAGTTTTCATACCTAAAATCCGGATTAGAACTCGCAATCTCTTGGTTTCCAGTCTGGGGCCTTCACTACTAGACCAAATTGGCTGTCCTTGTTAATCTGACTGGTCTCTTTCTTCTGTCCAGAGAGATTCCTGGAGGGTGAAGCCTCTGTTGAGGCCCGGCGGAATCTGGTGCCATTCAGCTGTGGGGCGCGGGTATGCCTGGGGGAAGCCTTAGCCCGTATGGAGTCGTTCCTCTTCCTTGCTTACATCCTGCGAGATTTCCAACTCTTGCCTGCGTCAGCCGGATGCCTTCCTGACCTCAGGGCATCATTTCGATTTCTTATTCATTGCAAGCCCTTCCTGGTGCGGCTGGTACCCCGGGTGAGGACCCCAAAGCCTGAAAAGTGAAGCCTTTCCCGCCCTTCCTGCTGGGCGGGAAACGGAAATCATTCACCTGCTTTTTGTTAGTATGATCTTGTTAATGCTCATTGTCATATTATGGAGGCCTGTTTCCCACATTATTATAATGAGTTTACCAGTAACTAAAGTTCAAATCTATGTGCAGTCCTTGTCCTTGGTAGGTTTGAACTAGTTCTTATCAGACTCTACATTCCTCATGGAGAACTTGCTTTGTTATTTCAAAGAGCTAGAAACATTAATCAAAGGAACTCCTAGTTCCTGAAAACATTACTCAAAGAGGCAACCCTCTGCTACTCCCATCAAGATCCTTATTCCCCCTCCCTTATTTCTATTGGCAGTTCTCAACTTTAACCGATGTAACCAGTCATGCATGGATTTTAGGATAGGTTTAAACTACAGGAGGTCTTCATTTAGCAATGTCCTGATAGGAACACGGTGGCTTAAGTGGTTAGGATGCTAGGATGGAGGTTAACAAGCCTGCGTTCGAGACCCAAGTGCTGCTGTGTGGCAGGCTTGAGCTCCCATCATTCGCTCCAGCTCCTGCCGGGGACATGGAAGGAGTCCTCAACTGGGCATCACCCAGGCAACGGCGATGTCACCGGCTATGCCTTTCAACCTGGAAGCACCTTGGTCCTTCTGACACAAGGGGGGGCGGGGAGAGAGAGAAAGCAATGTCCCGATAGCCTCATTTAATAATCATTTACAGTTATCATGGTAATGAAAAAATGATCCATATGACTTCCACCCTGATGACATTATGGAAGCTATTAAAGACCTGGCTATTGTCCCAAGCTTTGCCGCAGTGTGATGTTGAGCTTCTCTTGGGTTATTGTTGTTGCTTGATATGTTTGAGTTTAGACTGCTCCTACTTTTCAGGTCATCTCCTGTAGAGTTGTTTGAGAATTAGATGTTCTGTAAATAAAATACATTAAAAACAATCCAAAGAGGAACAGGAGATGCTTCTGAACGCCCATTTGATGCCCGTTTGATACTTTTTAATGCTCACTGCTAATTCTGGTACACAGTCCTGGTGAAGGACAACAGAGTTGGAAGCACCTTGGAGGTCTTCTACTCCAACCTTCTGCGCAAGCAGGAGACGCTATACCAGATATTCAAATCTCTGTAGGTCCACCTGGCAGACTAGTGGATATCTGCAGTTCTGAAATGCATGCTTTCCCAAAATTTGGATCCTGAATCAATTTCTGCTTCATTCTTGTTGCAATTGGAGGATGGTTTTCCCCCAGCTAATGACAGTCAGAAAGAGAAGGGCAGCAAATCCAGAGGTTTAACCAACTGCTTTGCTTAATACAGTCTCAACGTGGTAAACCATCTAGCCAGCCCCACCTAAACAGATACAATAAACGCAGAAGAGCGATCAGCATTGGGGACAGGCTATCTCATGCCAAGATAGTTTCTGCTGACTCAAGGAACAGAGATGGGTGGTGGGATGGTGGTGGTGAACATTTTGAACTCAGAAGTGGGGAAGGGCCCACAAAAAAGAAGAATTAACAATAAGATCAACACAATTGAGTCGGCACAAAGTTGCCATGGGCTGATAATAATACTGAGAAATGCCCAGAATCTTAGCTACATTGGAGTCAACACTCTTTTGCTATTGATAATAATTAGAGAAGACTCTGAAGCAATCAGTTCTGGGATGTTTTGCTAGGTGACAACAGATCTACCCTTTCCAGAGTAGATCCTACCAATTCCTATTCAGGTTAGGGACAATTCCACTTCACCCCCTTCAATGAGAATCAAAAGAGCAAGCACCGTATTCAGTTGTAAAGCTACTACCAATTCTAAGTTGTTTTCCACCAGACTAAGTGGCTGTTAAAAAAAACCCAAACCAAATTTTGAAGAACGGCACTAGTCCTCTTTCTTTTTTAATATTTGATTTTTATTTTAAACATATTTTCCCCATGATCTAAAAATAACTTTTTCCCCAAGCACTTCTTTTATAGAAGAGTTTTATTCTCCCCCCCTTATAAAGAAACAATACTTTACAGCTTGCCTTTCCCTCCCACTCAATTTGTGCAAATTTCCCGCCCTGCCTCAAGTTGTAAAAGACACCTTCAACGTTCCCTTAATGTCCCGTAACAAGAAGAAGAAAAGAAGAAGGAAAAAAAAACCTTCTTGTGAACTCTTCCACCTGCTTCTAATATCAAGTGGCTTGTCTTGATGAGTATCACAGTCCCAGAGAAGCACAACTTTGTTCCCACATCGTGTTGAACCAAATCGACAAATCTGCTGGCCTCGTCTTTACCCAGCTCAAACAAAAACATTTGCCCAAGTCACAAATATTAGCCCCAAAAGGTGCTGGATGAGCCATGTGAAGCTGGGTTTGTGGAGGACGATGGGCAGATTAAAGGTCTTGCTTGGGTCACAGGTCAAACTCTCTCTTCACCTTCAGATCCCATGGTCTCCTCTCCAAGTTTTCTGTCCTGGAGCCAGGCTTGCATTTCTGTCTTGGAGACGATCCCTTTAACATTCGTCTTCAATTGTGCCTCGTGATCAGATGGCAGAGGAATTGTGGTTGGTTGCACAGTCAGCCTGACGTTTAAACTCGATCTGGCTTTTTAAATCCACCTATTGACTCCTTCCCAAGGACCTGAGCTAGGACTTGATAGGCGGATTAGAATGCCAAATCCAGTCTAAACATCTGGTTATGGGACCAACCGTAACATTTCCACATTTCCAGAGAAGAAAAAGAACACTCAGTGATGTAATTACCCTGTTTCCCCCAAAATAAGACATCCCCTGATAGTAAGACCAATCGGGCTTTTGAGTGCATGGCAATAAGGCCAAGTGCTTATTTCAGGGTTCAAAAAATATATAAGACAGGGTCTTATTTTTGGGGAAACGCGGTAGTAGTTTGGGAAGACTGCAGAGAAGTCTAATTAGCTAAAACTATTTGAGAAAGGGAAAAATCAGGAAATTAGGATTTTATTAGCATCTCCCCCTGTCCCACTTTGCAAATTATAATCCTAGCACTGTCTGGGTACAATCAGGACTCTGGGGTCCTTGTTGCTTTTTGAGCTTGGTTGTTTTCTTGCAGATGTTTCATTAGCAAACTAGGTAATCTAAACTAGGTAATCTAAACTAAGCAATCAATGCTAGTTGATGTCACCTAATTTGGTAATGAAACCGCTGCAAGAAAACAACCAAGTTCAGAGAGCACCAAGGACCCCACAGTTCAATCCTGAGCTACAAATATTCTCTTCTATCAGTACAATCAGGACTATTGGCATTCGACTTTTAAACAAATCTGGGACTTCTGCCTTTGAAGTCTGTTAGCTTATTAGTAAATTAATCATTAAAAAGTATGCTCCTAATGCCTCATTTTGATCTCTTTTAACCTTTCCAAGGAAGTCTGTCTGATTCACTAAAGAGAGTCAAGAAATGGATAAAATGTTTAGAAGATCAAACTGGGAAGTCATTCCCACATCTGGATTGCATTTGCCTCTCTTTGATTTTAGCCTGAATATTCTGGCTAATCCTGACATTTACCTCAGCTTTTCTCCAATTCCAGTTATATCACCCATATTTCTCTTAATTCTGGATGGACTTAGTCCAACCCACAGGTTAGGAAAGGAACAGTGGTTCTTCAAACGTTTGGCCCAAATGACACTTTTCCTATTCTTGAATAATGTCATTGTCCCCTTAAAGACCTGACTCTGTTGTTTTACACAAGTGTCTCGCCAGTAGCAGTCCCAAACTGAACCCACAACTCTCAAACAGAATTTACATATTATTTCATTAACCCCTGGAATATGCCCAAATTATCAGCTTGGGGGTAACTGTCCCCAGTTTAAGAACCACTGCAATACCAAATACCTTTATACCTTACAATTATAAAGTTATAAATTATAAAGTTGCAAATTACAATTATTCCCCTATAAAATGCCCAATCAGAAGGTTTTATGTACTGCTAAGAGGCAGGAAATTGCTCTTTTTTTCCTGAAAGTCTACTTGGATTTGGGCCAGACTTTTTAAACAAATCCTTTACTCTTAGAGAAAGTTTAGAGCAAGGAAAAAAGAATTTACCCTCACCATCTGTAAAATGCTAGGTTTCTATGTGCCGGAATTTCTTGAAAATGTTTATATAATCATAAGCTCAGCTTTCAAGTGAGAATTAATCCCAATTTGGTCCCTGAAATCTCATATAAATGAGAGGAAACGTACAAAATTTAGGAACTGTCCTGTTGATTTTTCAGGGTGTTATTATTATCGTGAGGACAATAATGAATCAGAGGTCTTTCCAATTTTCTCCAGTTCTTTTTCTACTCTGCAATTTTTTTTCAGTTTGGTTCACACCTGTGCCTTTCAGTACTAATCATTTACCTGTAGGTGGAAAAGTTTGCAGGGCGAGAGGCAAAAAGCTTATGGATGGGAGAACAGTCTGTTGCTTGAGTTCACAAGGTTTCCCCAGGGGGCAAAAGGAATGGAAAAAAAAAATCAAACCAACATTAAAAGTGCTTTTATGTCAAGCTGCGTTCACCAACATACTTATGACTTCATTTTGAATGGCATTCGCAGGAGGAAGAAAATGGAGCCTGGGTTGGGAATGAGGCTGGAGAGGGAAGGGAAAAGTCTTTAGCAGGTGAGCTGATGAGAAGCAAAAGGGGTCAAGAAGGAGAGATTTTGGGTCAGAATCAGGACTTCACTGCTGCAAAGTCATTGATTCCCAGAACCAGAACTAAGATAAGGGAAGGGAACCGGGTTTTGGTGGCTGAAGTTTTGCGGGCCGATCTGATTTCTTGGCTCTCTTGAAAGCTCTCCTTTACAAAAAAATAAAAATAAAAATCACAGGTAGTCCTCAACTTACAACCATTTGTTTAGTGACCATTCAAAATGACAACAGCACTGAAAAAAAAAGATTGACAGCCAGTCCTCGTGCCACGGTCGTGGGATCAAAATTTGGGAGCTTGACTCAACCGGCTTGTGTTTATGACGGCTGCAGGGTCACGAGATCCCCATTTGCGGCTTTCCGACAAGCAAAGTCCATGGGGTATGTCAGATTTGCTTAATGACCTCATGATTTGCTTTGCAGCTACCCTGACTCGCTTAACAACAGTGGTAAAATTGGCTGTGACTCACTTAACGATCACCTCACTTAGTAATAAAAATCCTGCTCCCAATTGTAGTTATACATTGAGGACTACCTATGTTCAGATGAATTGCTTTCATCCTCTCAAACTCTATTTCTGAGCTCTCTCTCCTTTTTGACTGAAGTGGGTTTTCTCAAGTCCCCAAAGGTGTTTTTTCCCCCTTTGGTTTCGATGCATTCCTCTTTTTCCTCAGGATGGGCCAGAAAAGCAGAACAAAGGCCGGATGTGAGGTATCCTGTTGCAAAAGGGGTCGTTGCTGGGATTTTCTGCTGCTGTTGCTGCTTTGCCTCTGCCGTTCTCTCCCTTAGTCCATCCCGCATCCCACTCAGGAACGCTGCAATGGGTGGAAGCTGCTGGGCCGCAGTTTCATCTCAGTGAAAGGAATGGAAAACTCGAATCCTTTCCAGTTAAACCAGTTGACGCCCTGGAATGGAGGAGAGAGAGGGGATACGTGAGAAATGCAAAGCCGAATCTAGACTCCTCCCCTTTTCACAAAAGGAAGATCAGTGAAGTCAGAGAAAGAGAGAGAGAAATTGAGGTGAAAGTGTTTTATACGGGTAGTCCTCGACTTACGACCACAACTGAGCTCAACATTTCTGTTGCTAAGTGAAACATTTGTTAAAGTGAATTTTGCCCCATTTTACGACCTTTCTTGCCACAGTTGTTAAGGGAATCACTGCCGTTATTAAGTTAGCAAGATGGTTGTTAAATGAATCTGGATTCCCCATTGACTTTGCTTGTCAGAAGGTCGCAAAAGGGGAACACATGACCCTGGGACACTGCAACCGTCATAAATACGAGTCAGTTGCCAAGCGTTCAAATTTTGATCACGTGACCATGGAGACGCTGCAACGGTGGTAAGTGTGACAAGCGGTCCTAAGTCACCTTTTTCAGCGCTGTTGTAACTTTGAACGGTCACTAAATGAACTGTTGTAAGTCGAGGACTACCTGTGAACGGTCAGACTGACGAACCCAACCAAAGCAAGCACATTTGAGACCTTCTGATGTCTGAATGCAAAACTTTATTGAGTACATCATTTGGCACTGATGAAGGCAAAACCAGCTCTACCTGATTCCCGCAGAAACCCACATAGTTACAATATGGATTTCCCCCTCCCCCTATCAGTGCAGGTCACATTGTCCAATTGAGTGTCATTATTTTGTTCTGAGAAAAAGTCTCTGGCCTTGACAAACCCCCGCCGATGTCACGGCTCTTCTTGAAATCTGGAGCCTGCATTCCATCTCACCCTCCCCTCCCCTCTAGTTCCTTGCAAGTTGAGAAGCGATAATGGTTGCAATAGCATAAGCACACTTCAAGCTTGACACTACCTCTATGTTATAAACCACCCAGTTGTTTGACATGAGATGGGTGGCAAATAAATTTCATAATAAATAAAAAAAAGTGACCCAGCAAGGCTAGAGAGGTCCACCTGACAAGGAGTCCGCTTAAGAAAGTGGGAAACAGGAGTGCCTGCAAGCCGTGGTCAAAAAAAATTAAGATGGAGGCCCCGCGGTGTACTTGAAACTCCTTATATGAAAAATGACGGAGCTTAGATTGTGCCATTGTGGCTGCCATCTTGACTTTTATGACCATACTCTGTGAATACCCCTGGAAGACCATCAACTTCACTTTCAGATCTGGAATTTGGACTGCTGTAGCACCCTCTTCTCTCTCTACCAGGACCTGTCGCCCTCCCACTCCATCACCATCCAAGGTCAACAGCAGCAGAAAGCCGATAAATATACACATAGCAATAGCACATAGGCTTATATACCATTTCACAGTGCTTTACAGCCCCCTCTCCAAGCAGTTTTTACAGAGTCAGCCTATTGCCCCCCCCAACAATCTGGGTCCTCATTTTACCGACCTCGGAAGGATGGAAGGCTGAGTCAACCTCGAGCTGGTCAGAATCGAACTGCCGAACTGCAGGCAGCCAGCAGTCAGCAGAAATAGCCTGTAATAATACTGCATTCTAACCAGCGGTGGGTTGCTCCCAGTTCGGCCCGGTTCTTAGAACCGGTAGTGCCAGCAGCAGGAGGCTCTGCCCACCCGCCCGGGATGCTTCTGCGCATGCACACAAGCGCGAACCGGTAGTAACGGGTTTTAGAACCCACTGCTGATTCTAACTACTGCACCACCACGGCTCATGGATAAACCCTCCCTACAAAATCCAAGCGAGTGACCCAGAAGTGTAGAAAACACCTTCAGATGGTGCTGTGATTGGCTGTGATTCTTGGTTAAGTGGCATGGGATCGGCTCTTGGAGAGATTTCTCTCTCCAGCAAGGCCATTTCCTCTCTTTAGCAAGGAGACCTATGGAAAGCTACAATGAACCAACATTGGAGCTGGACTGGCAGAATCTCCATAGACAGAAGCTGGGAAGCATGGAAATGGTTGAATATACTGTGCACCGGTACAACAAGATCCAGAGACACTCTGAACAAATAAGGCTATCCGGCGGCTTCTGCCCTTTGCAATTGTGGTGACGTGCAGACAACAACACATATGTATACCTGCCCTTTGTGTCCTGGTCAGTGTACACTTGAAGACCTCATGGCAGCACAACAGAATGCAATTAATGTTGTGAGTTTCCAGGCAAGATTTGCTTAACTTGACCTTAATTTAATCTTGTATTTTATATTTTAAATTGTACGTTGTATAGTATGCCTCGATTTAATTGTGATGCTTCTGACACAAAGGAACAAACAAGCAAGAGAAGGCAGCCACTCTGCCCACTGGGTATCAGAATAGTTGGTTTAATGTTAGGCCATCTGCCCCTTCTCCTGAATTCCCTGGGGCTGTTCCCCTTTATTACAAGATGGAAGCTGTGGGTAAACCATGGCTTATCCTGTACCTTCTCAAAACAAGCCATCCAAAGGTGAATAAAGGATGCATTCTCCCCCCACCCCCTTTGGCCCTCCTTTTCACTCAACCATCGGTTATGGTATGTGAGAAAGACTTTGGGGGACTAAGCCAAGAGATGCTAACTAAAGAACCGTCAGATAAGAGAGAGCACAGCCCACAGCTGTATAGTGGGTGGAATAAGAAGCTCAGAAGGGACCCTCCCCAGTTTCTCTGGCTGTAAACGAGACAGGGAAAGAAATGTACTTTCAGACTAGCAAGATTCCCCTGTTTCCCCCAAAATAAGACATCCCCTGATAATAAGCCCAATCAGGCTTTTGAGTGCATGGCAATAAGGCCAAGCACTTATTTCAGGGTTCAAAAAAATATAAGACAGGATCTTATTTTTGGGGAAACACGGTATTAATGTTAGCTTTATAATAAAGCAGAATTACAGGCAGTCCTCAACTTACAACATTTAGTAACCATCCGAAGTTACAACGGCACTGAGAAAAATGACTTAAGAACGTTTTTCATACTTACGACCATTGCAGCATCCCCAGGTTGCTTAAAATTCAGTGATTAAAATTCAGACACTTGGCAACTGACTCATATTTATGACGGGTGCAGAGTTCCAGGGTCACGTGACCCCCCTTTGCGACCTTCTGACAAGCAAAGCCAATGGGGGAAGCCAGATTCACTTAACAGCCGTGTTACTAACGGAACAACTGCAGTGATTCACTTAACCACTGTGGCAAGAAAGGTCGTAAAATGGGGCAAAATTCACTTTGCCTCGCTTAGCAACAGAAATTTTGGGCTCGATTGTGGTTGTAGGTCCAGGTCTACCTGTAGAACATCTGGTTGTGATTTGTATCTGGTTTTTCCCCAGGAGGCTGACATCAATCTTGCAAGGCTCTTCCCTGTCTCCTTTAGTTTGAGAAGCGATAGGGAAGGTCTCTCCTGAGCCGATTGCCTTGTCCGCTATTGAGCTGAGGGCTATGTTGTCTCTTATCTGATTGCTCCCTTGGAAGCATCTCTTGGCTCAGTCTCCCAAAGTTTTTTCCACATACCATTACATCATTTCCTCCCAAAGTACAGCAGTCTTTTGCTCCATCCCACCTGCCCACCGGGGATTACCTGGTGATCACGGTTGTTAGCGTAGAGCCCATTGAGGTTGGTGTAGTGGCAATTGCGATACCACCATGCCCCACGGTAAGAGATGGCACAGGGGATGATGACCCGATTCGGATCCCGGTCCCGAGTGGAGAAAACACTCCCTGAGTGGTAGCTTAAGGCATCGCCTGGGTGAGAGAGAAAGTGGGAAAGTGAGAGTGAAAAACAACCATAGTCCTCCCTCCTGAATTTTTGGCTGCCCCCAAATGACACTCAAGATTTATCCTCTTCCCTTTGTACATGAATCCTTTCTGCTATAGGTAATCCTTGATTTATGACTAATCGAAGTTATGATGGACCCCCCACCCCAGATCTTACAAACCATTTTGGGAATAGCAATGGCTGCAACTCCCCAAGTCACATGATCACATTTTGGGTGCTTGGCCAATAACCTTTGGGGGGGGGGGGAGGTCAGGGCTTATGTAGAATCCATCTCCAAAGCTTTGTTCTTCATAATGATGGTAACTCAAGTCAAGACATGGTTTTCCCATCATCCCCCATTTCATACAACCCACACCTGAGGATTCTAATCCTTCCCATTTTCTAACACCATATCTATCCATGCATACATATACATTCACTTAGGGCCTTTCCATACAACCCCCTAAACCATGGGCAATGCTTTAGCGGATACTTCATTAGTCCTATTGGAAAGGCTTGGAAAGATGACACCCCAGCACAGAAGCACACCGAAACCAGGCTTTTCTAGACCACTGCAGAATAGAATAGAATAGAATAGAATAGAATAGAATAGAATAGAATAGAATAGAATAGAATAGAATAGAATATCTGGAGACTAACAGAGTTGGAAGGGACGTTGTAGGTCATCTAGTCCAACCCCCCCGCCCAAGCAGGAGACCCTACACCATTTCTGACAAATGGCAGTCCAATCTCTTCTTGAAAGTCTCAAGTGTCCAATCTCTTCTTAAAAACTTCCAGTATTGGAGCATTCACAACTTCTGTAGACAAGTTGTTCCACTGATTAATTGTTTTCACTGTCAGGAAATTTCTCCTTAGTTCTAGTTTGCTTCTCTCCTTGATTAGTTTCCATCCATTGCTTCTTGTTCTACCTTCAGGTACTTTGGAGAATAGATTCCCCTCCTCTTCTTTGTGGCAACCCTTCAGATATCGGAACACTGCTGTCATGTCTCCCCTAGTCCTTCTGTTCATTATACAAGACACCCAATTCCAGCAACCGTTGTTTGTATGTTTTAGCCTCCAGTCCCTTAATCATCTTTGTTGCTCTTCTCTGCAAATAGTTCTTTCTGACTTGTGCCAGTATGAACCTGGTCATGTGGGAGCTATGCTGTACTTAATTCAATCTTATTCAGATAATCAACATTGACTCAAAGGCACACATACTGTACATAAAAAGACCAGTGAAACACTTTACAGGCTAACAATGTCTAGTGGCCCTGGGAGGCTGCTTACATAAACTGAACGGGATGGACAAGTTCAAAAATTGTACATTCAAGAGAAGTCAATGTGCTGCAGATGCCAAAAACAAAATGACTGCAGTCCTGGACTGCATCAACAGAAGGATAACATCAACATCACTAGAAGTGATAGTGTCACTTTACAATGCGAGGTAGTGAGGCCACACTTGGAACACTGTATACAGTTCTGGTCACCACGATACGAAAAAGATGCGGAGATGCTAGAAAGTATGCAGAGAAGAGCAACAAAGATGATAATAAGGGGTCTGGAGGCTAAATCATATGAAGAATGGTTGAGGGAGCTACCAGGGGTGGGTTCCGGATTTTCCTACTGCCGGTTCGCTCAGGGCCACGCCGCGCATGCATGCACAGTACAAAAAAAAAGCTGCTGTGCATGCGCAAAAGCAAAAAACAAGATGGCGCCACTGAGAGAACCGGCTCAGGGGCGTGGCAGGCCTGGGTCGCTGCCGGTTCTAGCGACCCAGGCCGCCACGTTACTAACGGTTCTATAGAGCCGGTCCGAACCGGTAGGAACCCACCTCTGGGAGCTACGTATGTCTAGTCTAACAAAGAGAAGGATTGGGGGGGGCATGATAACTGTCTTCCAGTATCTGAGGGGCTGTCACAGAGAAGATGGGATTAACTTATTCTCCAGGGCACCAGAGGACAGGACTAGATGTAATAGGTGGAAGCTTGTTAAAGAGAGATCCAACCTAGAAGTAAGGAAAAATTTTCTGACAGTGAGAGCAATTCATCAATGGAATAGCTTGCCTTCCAGAACTATGGGTGTTCTATCACTGGAGGTTTTCAAGAATAGACTGGACAACCATTTGACTGGGATGGTACCCTGTTTCCCCCCCAAAAAAGACATCCCCTGATAATAAGCCCAATCGGGCTTTTGAGTGCATGGCAATAAGGCCAAGCGCTTATTTCAGGGTTCAAAAAAAATATAAGACAGGGTCTTATTTTCGGGGAAACACGGTATAAGGTCCCATGCCTTGAGCAAGGGGTTGGAGTAGAAGACATCTGAGGTCCCTTCCAGATTCTGTGTTTGTGGAAAGAGCTATATAGGTAGTCCTCGATTTACAACCGTTCATTTAGTGACCGTTCAAAGTTACAACGGCACTGAAAAAAAGTGACTAATGGCCATTTTTCACACTTATGGCCTTTCTAGCACTCCCCCTGATCATGTGATCAAAATTCAGATGCTCGGCAACTGACTCATACTTATTACCGTTGCTGCGTCCCAAGGTCATGTGATCACCTTTTGCGAACATCTGACCAGCAAAGTCAATGGGGAATCCAGAATTCACTTAACAACCAGGTCCCTCTCTTATCTGCGGTGATTCACTTAGCAACTGTGGCAGGAAAGGTCGTAAAATGGGAGCAAAGCTCACTTCACAAATGTCTCACTTAACAACAGAAATTTGGGGCTCAATTGGGGTCGTACGTCATGGACCACCTGCAGATGGAAGCCGCATATTTAAGATCCACCCACAAAAAGGAACAAGGCTGGTGCTTGTTTTTCCAAGCATAGGTGGAAGGTGGAAAGGACAAGAAAACCTGCCAATCAAGGCCCACGAGAACAGAATCTAGAAAGCAATCTCTTTAAGCTGCTTCATTTCTCTGCTGGTTTCAGCACAGGAGACGCTCAGTTTTAGGCTGCCCTGCGCCCTATTCATTCAATCACAGTGTCAACCCTGAAGTTGGCCTGACTGCAGCCATTTTATTTCCTTTGCTTCAGTGCTGACACAGCCTGGAGCTTGAAGGGACGGGAGGGGGGCAGTAGAGATAGTTGGGATGTTGTAGCCAAAATAAAATTCTTTCCCTTGGGAACCAAGGACATTCGTGCAGGTGTTCGGCAGGAGGAGACTGGGATCGTCTGTCAACTGACCTGGGAGCTGATTGGGGCATCTGACCAGGAGGAAGTGACAAAACTTTTACTTTTAATTAGGTGAATATCGGTGGGACTTTTAGAGCCGGTTTTCACCAGGTTTGTGCCAATATGATATATCCCAGTGATGGCGAACCTTTTTGGCACTGAGTGCCCAACAGGAACGCGCGTGCATGTGCGCGCGCCGGAGCACCGGAAACCCTAAGACCAGCTGGCCAGTGCGCACATGCCTGTTTTTTGGCCATTTTTCGGGCCATTTTCAGGCCATTTTTCGGGCCGTTTTCCAGTGTTCCGGCACCCACAAAGACCAGCATGCACGCCGGAAACCAGAACAGCAGCTGGCGACGGTGCGCGTGCCCACAGAGTTCGCCATCATGGATATATCCCAATAAATTGTTCTTTGAGGAAGATGCCTGCCTCGGAGTTCTCACTGTTGTGGATTTATTACTTGGAACCCTGACACTCAGTCCCACAGCTCTGCTCACCAGCTGTGCCACGGTAACTGCCCAGATGCAGGCGATAATGGTCAGCTGGAGGGTCCACACGGAAGTTCTGATAGGTGGCATAGACGGACTCATCCCCAGCACGGAGATCCACGCGTAGCTCGTAGTCCCCTGAAGAGGTCAGCTGGTGCAGAGCATTGTTTCCTGGAATCCAAAGAGAAAAGCGAGGATGAGTCTTCTGAAGGACAGACTCAGTTACATGTAATGATGACGGCACCGTTGGAAGAGTCCCCAGGCTGGAGAGACGTCATCCTGGAGAGATTCGATCTATGTGGTCACCAAGGAACAATTTGATGGCACATAATCAATCAATATTCTGAAGGAGGTTAAAGAAGGAGTGATATTTACAAATGGAATCATTATGGAACTTGTATACAACTGTGGAAGTTAGTACAGCCTTATTATAATTTATATTTTTTTAAAAAATATTAACCTTTATTATTGTATAAAATAGAAATAGAAATAAAGATCATAAGAGAATAAGGAAAAGTAAAGAAGGGGAGAGGGGTGTAAGGTAAAAGGGAAAGAAAAAAGCAGCGACTTTCAACTTTTTTTGCTTCAGTAGAGTACAACATACAGTTATTTTTGTAACAAGATTGTCAGAATCAAAGTTTCATTCCCCCCACCCCACCCTGTTTCAAGCATAAAGTCCAGAAATGGGTTCAGCTTAGACAAGCCCTTATCCTTCTGTGAGCTCAGTTTCCAGTTTGTAAAAGGACAGGAAGGATGAAATGGTAAAAAATATCTGGCTCCATGGATGAGGAGACGCAGGCAAAGTTATAGACTTACCTAGCCAAAATTCCCGGGTGAGGTTGCCAAAGCCAAGAGCATAACTTTGCCAGTCCTGCCAGAAATCTGTCTCACCATTCATCCGACGTTGAAAGACCTGGGGGGGAGGAGGAGGAGAATGAGGATGCCATGATGGAGAAGGAAGGAAAGCAAATTGATAGTAATCAGATATCAGAAAGCAATAAAACCCCAAGATGTCCTTCTACACGATTTTGAAAGCAATTTTTCTCAATGTCTATGGCAGGGGCATCAAACTCGATTTCACTGAGGGTTTTGTGTTTGACCTCAGGGGGGCTGGGGGGCATGGCCATGGTAGGTGTGGCCAACATGACATCACTTGTGTCGGGGGATGCCTGTGGTGGCCCGAGCGCTCTGCCATCGAAAACGGCTCCCAAGCTCCGTTTTTGGCTGGGCCGGCGTCCTGCAACCCTCTGCCAGCAAAAACAGAGCTGGGGGGGGGCACGTACAGCCCTCATGAGCTTTGTTTCCAGCTGGGATGGCCTCCTGCAACCCTCTGCCAGTGAAAGTGGAGCTCAGGAGGGCCACGCGTGGCCTTCGTGAGCTCCGTTTTCACTGGCAGAGGCACCGTGGGCTGGTCCTTTGCTGTTTCCAGGGAGGCCCCGTGGGCCAGATCTAAGCATCCCATGGGCCGGATCCGGCCCCCAAGCCTTGAGTTTGACACCCCTGGTCTATGGAGATTCTCAGCCATCCAGATCATGATTGCCCCAAAGGTGCTTTTTCAAGAGGCAACTGGACTTTCTGGTTTTTCTTTGAAGACATTTCACTTCTCTTCCAAGAAGCTTCTTCAACTCTGTCTGGCTGGTGGGGAATAGAAGGATTTATACTCCTTGCAGATAGCTGGTTATTTGCATTCTTTTAGAGAGTCCTCTCAGCAGTTCCAAGAAGGCTCCACACCCATTTGCACCACTCAGGTGACCCTGATGGCACAGATAAACCTCCAGGTGGCCTCTGACCTTCTAAAAGAATGCAAAGACCAGCGGTCTGCAAGGACTATGAATCCTTACATTCCCCACCATCCAGCCAGAGTCGAAGAAGCTTCTTGGATGAGAAGCGAAACATCTTCAACCCCCCACCCCCTGAAAGTCCAGTTGCTCTTGAAAAAGCACCTTTGCGACAATTTTTCTCATTATATAGAAACATCTACATATGTCAGATTATGAAACATACATCCTAACATCAGTATGTATGTTCGACCCTTTCACATGTGAGTCACAACATGCACCCAAATAAGTTAGGGGCAGAGCTTGTGCCATGTTTCTGGTTTGTCGCTTCATCTCCCTTGTGCTCTTTGTATATGACTATTTATCTTCTCACTGGTCCTGAATTTGATCAGTAGAAAGCTGTTGCTATTGTGGTTCCATGTGTTGTGGCCCGCCAGCGGCCAGCGGAGCTGGTGGCAGACTCAGACAGTGAGGAGGTTGGGGAGGAACATGGGCCAGTCCTGGAGTCTGGGAAGGCTCTGATGAGTGCTCTGTGTCGGAGACAGAGATGGGGCCAGGGCCAGGGCCGTCCGACAGTTATCAGCTGCCTTCGGAGTCGGATATCAGTAGGGCAGAAGAACAGCTGGAGCCTGTTCCCAATGTGTGCATGCACAGAGCTGCCAGGAGAAGGGAACAGCTAAGGAACAAGGGCCGACTCGGGAGTAAAGGCACAGGTGGACGGTGAAGGGCCCCTCCCCATAGCCTCCCATAGATAAAGAGGAGCGAAAGGGGACGGGAGTTTGCAGGAGACAATTAGTTCAATTCATTAGGGTGAAGATCTGTTCCTGACTTCTTGCCAAGGAATTGCTGCTATAGCGTGGCATTTGGAAGATATCGGCCTGGCAACTCTCCAAGCCTGATAAAGGTCTGTAGTTGTGAAATCTCATGAAAGACTGTTTGCCGGGACTTTGCTGGAGAGGAATTCCCTTTAACCTAAATAAAAGAGGTTTTATCGGGACGAGGAGTCTGCTTCATGCTCTTGGGAAGCCTTGGTCAGAACACCATGTCTCACAACTTCACAATGACTTCTGCAGGTATGAACACCAGAGCAGAGCTTTTCCACCTTGGCAACTTTAAGATTTGTGGACTTCAACTCCCAGAATTGTGCTAGCTGGGCAATTCTGAGAGTCAAAAGTCCGCACGTCTTAAACTTGGAAAAATTCTGCACTAGAATATCCTCCTTTAACCTGGCACCTTCTACCGTACATCTGTTGGCTCAAAATGACCACTCTCTAAGAATAGCATGTTGGCTATGGATGATAGGATCTATTGTCTGACATATCCGGAAAGTTGGGGAAGGATGCTGCTTTAAAGACTTCCATTCGTTTCCCTTCATTAACCCCACCATTTAAAATTCTTCAACTGCCAAGGTCTGCGGCTGAAAAAAACAGCACGGATGAAATCATAGCTGGAGGAAACAATGATTCTGTCAACCCTGAAGCTGACCTGACTGAGGCCATTTTGAAGCTTCAGTGTTGCCACACTGGAGCTGAGGGATAGGGAGGGGGGAATAGAGATAGCTGGGGTTTTGTAGCCAAAACAAAATACTTTCTCCTGGGAACCAAGGACATTCTCACACCTGGTCAGAGAGGAGGAGGAGTGACGTTACCAGGCAACCAGACGGCAACCTGATTGGACCATGTGACTGATTGTTTGGGGAAGGGGAAAAACTTTTACTTTTAATTAGGTGAAAACCATGGGAACCTTCAGAGTCGGTTTTCACCAGAACTGTGCCAATATGATATATCCAATAAAACTATTCTTTGAGGAATCTACTGGCCTCGGAGTTTTGTTTGCTATGGGATTATTACTTGGAACTCGGATGGATTCTTTTTCAAGAAACTGTAGTTTGACCATCACCAACCCAACCATACTGTTCATACTCACAATCCAGCCTCCCCCATCTGTCTCCATATCACAAAACACCCTCAAGGGACGTTCCCGGTTGCCCCCTAGATAAATTGTTGTTACTCGTGAAGCTCCTGGCCCATTCTGGATTTCTTCCGAGCAGTCCCGAGGGAAGGGGTATGTCAGATGCCCTGTCCAAGAAAGAAATGGATCCATTCAGGGTTTTGGTCTTTAGGAAGTCCCAAAGGACCACAGATAGTCTGTCTCAAACATAGGCGTATCAGGGAGCCTATAATGCAGTGATGGCGAACCTTTTTTTGGTTCGCGTGCCAAAAGGGGGTGTGTGCGCGCGCTAGCGCGCGTGCACGTGCCCACACCCATTCCCTCCACCCCACGCATGCGCACAACCCCCCCCGTGCGGCCCCCCCCCAAAGCGCACACCCCCCCGCGAACGCGCAAA
>QLTV01002129.1:166133-181254 GCA_003457575.1 Thermophis baileyi
AAAAACGGACTTCCGGTTTGCCCGTTGGGCTGTTTTTCGCACTCCGGGGCTTCAAGAAGCTTCCCTGAAGGCTCCGGAGTGCGAAAAACAGCCCAACGGCAAACCGGAAGTGCGTTTTTCCAAACTTCCGGTTTGCCCGTTGGGCTGTTTTTCGCACTCTGGGGCTTCAGGAAGCTTCCCTGAAGCCTCCGGAGGGCAAAACGGCCTTCCCCAAGGCCGAAAATCAGCTGGCCAGCGCGTGCATGCACGCTGGAGCTGACATAGGGGAACGCCTCGCGTGCCCTCTGATATGGCTCCGCGTGCCACCTGTGGCATGCGTGCCATAGGTTCACCATCACTGCTATAATGTTATTACCAGTGGTGAAGGACGTGGAGATGGGAGCTGTTGGTGTTCCCCTCCTCACTGCCTGGACTTGGACCTGGTACCGGCTTGAAGGAATCAGATCTTGAAGTTCGTACGAGGTGACGGAAGCATCCAGAGGGATCTCCTGTGTAGAACAAAATAAAGGTGGGGAAATTTAGGCCAGCAATATATAAGCACTTTGAGTTGCAGTTATATGGAGAACAATACATGAAATGTCCCAAAGGTGCTTTTTCAAGAGGCAACTGAAAAACTGTGGCTAGGTACCTTTGATTGTCCATCAGGGGTCTCATAACTCAACAGATACCCCTCAGAGGGGGCACCAGGGGGTGACCAGGTGAGACGCGCACTGCGGGGGGAAATTTCCGTAGCATGCAGGTCCTGGGGCCCATCTGCTCCTGCAGGAGGAGGAGGAAGGTGAGAGTTAAAAAAAAATGAACAAAATTGTACAATTATGAATTTAACCTTACCTTGCACTAGAGAGTAGCGGAGAAAAATCTATGAACTCTTTTGGGAAAAGAAGCCAAAGGGACATTTTGCCCAATGATTGAAAAAATTCTGAGAAATTCTAAGACAGGGTATGACAAACAAGACAATCTGATTTAACTAGCCCTGGCTTATGGTGTTGCGTGAAATCTGCCGCTTTTTTCATTTTTCAAGCATCTGGCACTCATGTGGCATATTTCCCTCCAAGATGGCTGAATTTTTAGCAGACATGAAGTGTCATGCCTGAAAATTCACTAATGTTAAAATCAGGTTTTGAACATAGACAACTTCCTTGAGTGTTCAGCTTTGTTACACATCAGCTTTGAATTGTATTACAAAGATACAACAAAGTCAATGAGGAAGCCAGCATGGAATGGTCACAAATTACAATCAATCAATCAATCAGAATAGAGCTGGAAGGGACCTTGAAGGTCTTCTAGTTTAACCCCCTACTCAAGCAGGAGACCCTATATCAGTGATGGCGAACCTTTTTTTCCTCGGGTGCTGAAAGCGTGTGCGCGCTTGCTATCGCACTCGTGCGAGTGCCCACACCCATAATTCAATGCCTGGGGAGGGCGAAAACGGCCTCCCCCCGCCCCCGGAGGCCCTCTGGAGGCCGGAAACGGCCCATTTCCTGACTTCCGGTAGGCCCGTTTTTCGCCCTCCCCAGGCTCCAGAGGCTTCCCTGGAGCCTGGGGAGGGTGAAAACGCCCTCTCCCGCCCCCTTGGAAGCCCTCCGGAGGCTGAAAACACCCTCCCAGAGCCTCCACGCGAGCAGAAAATCAGCTGGCCGGTGCGCACATGCGCACTGGACCTGAGCTAGGGCAACGGCTCGCGTGTCGGCAGATATGGCTCCACGTGCTATCTGTGGCACGCGTGCCATAGGTTCGCCATCACTGCCCTATATCATTCCAGACAAGTGGCTGTTCAGTCTCTTCTTAAAGACCTTGATGATGAAGCACCCACAACTTCTGAAGGCAAGCTGTTCCACTGGCTAATTGTTCTCACTATTAGGAAGTTTCTCCTTAGTTCTAGGTTTCTTCTCTCCTTGATTAGTTTCCATCCATTGCTTCTTGTCCTGCCCTCAGGTGCTTAATAGGTTGTTGACTCCCTCTTCTCTCTGGCAGCGCCTTAGATACTGGAACACTGCTATCATGTCCCCCCTAGTCCTCCTTTTCTCTAGACTAGCCATACTCAATTCCTGCAACCGTTCTTCCTATGTTTTAGTCTCCAGGCCTTTAATCATCTTACTTGCTCTCCTTTGCACTTTTTCCAAAGTCTCAACATCTTTTTTGTAATGTCGTGACCAATTTGGATGCAGTATTCCAGGTGTGGCCTTACTGAGGCTTTATAAAGCGGTACTAATACTTCATGTGATTTTGTTCTATGCCTCTGTTTTTACAACCAAGGATTGCATTAGCGTTTTTGTGACATCACGTGTAATAATTGTGGCAAAAAGGTCATAAAATTGATTGCGGTCACGTGATGCATCACTCACTGACCGTGCCACTTAATGAATTTTCTGGTTTTAAGTCAAGGGCTACCTGTAGACATATCTTTTTTTACTCTTCAGAATCATCCCTATTGATTCCACTATTCACTCTGATTGATGGATTGACTGGTTAATTGATCATATACCATCAAGTCTTGAATCTTAGCAACCACATAGGTGCATCTTTCCAGGAGGATCTGTCCCCCAACCTGGCACTTCGGGTCTTCCAATGGTGCACTCACTATCACCACTGTAATGGAGCCCATCCACTCACCAGTGGTGAAAGTAGCGCTGATGGGAGAACTTCTGTTTCCTTCTTTTTCCCCATAGACATTGGCCCAATATTCCATGTCCCTTTGCAGCTCTGACAGCTGAAGCTGGACACGATTTCCTGGAACCGATTCGGAGACCTGTGAGCCTGTGGGGGGAAAATGCAGAATAGGTAAATACAGAGATGAAATCTATTCCAAGTGCAGCCTAAGCCAAACCAGATCAAGAGTCTAGGATGGGGGTCTACAAACTTGGCAAACTTTAAGACTTGTGGACTTCAGCTCCCAGAATTCTCCAGCCAACTGTCAACTCTGAAGTGAACCTGGCTGAAGCCATTTTTTGCTGCCTCACAGTTGCCACGAACTCTGGGGGAGGGGGGAAGGGAAGTAGATAGACTGGCTAGCAGTCATAACAAAAAGCTTTCTCATGGGAACCAAGGTCATCCCAACAAGTGGCAGTTGGAGGAGAAGAGGAGTGACCGAGGAACCCGCTAAACGCCTTAATCGGACAATGTGACCTGTGACATTTGGGGAGGGGAAACAATTGCTCTTTTAATTATGCTACAAACGTAGGAAAACTTTCAGAGTTGGCTTTCACTAGCTGTGCCGATATGATGCGCTCAATAAACATGTTCTTTGAGGAATCTGCCTGCCTCAGAGTTCTGCTTCCAATGGGTGCGTTACTCGGAACGTTGACATCAACATGGCTGCCTGGGAAAGTCTGGGAGTTGAAGTCCACAAGTCTTAAAGTTGCCAAGTTTGGGAGGGTGGGGCTAGTCTAAGAGGAACGGATAACAGAATACAGAAGGCAATAAGATGAGAAATATAAAGACACGAGATTAAAATATTGCAGGAAAAGAAAACGGAGCTGAATCTCCTTTATAGCAACTCCATACATGCCACCTCTCAACCGTTTCCTATCCTGACATCCAGAGGAGCCGACATAATTTCATCCATTGCTTTCTCCCCTCTAAACTTCTCCCTGCTCTTTCTGGGGATCTCGTTGCCTCCATTCAAACACGACTTTTTCAAAGTTCTTTGACTTATAGATTCCTCCTTTTACATAAGTTTTCGATTTGGTCCTCATTCAAATAACTTTTGTGCCATTGTCGGAACTTTAGAACCGAGTTGCAACTACCTTTTGGGAGAGGGGGAGGGTATCATAATTTTGAATGATTTCTCAGTGACTGGTTGCTAAGCGAGGACTACCTGTGTTCAAGGTTCAAGTGGGCACGTATAGAAAAGCACAGAGATGACCTGGCAGGAGGAACGTGAAGACATTGAGTGAAGCAGAAGAAGAGATGAAAAAGAAACTGAAGATTGTCCACACACTCAGGAAAATATATTTTAAATTAAAGCGGTTGCAAGATGGTGCAAGAGTCTTATTTCTCTTATTTCTTACCGGTGCTGGTGATAGGTCCGTATGTGACGATGTAGTTGTTCATCTCAGCCACAGCAGGACGCCATGTCAGCACGGCGGAGGTGTCGGTTACATTGACAGCCCGCAAATCGGAAGGACCGTCTGGCACTGTGAGTTAAAGGAGAGGATTGCCTGAATATTTCCCCCAAAAGGGACTCCCTACACCAGAGTTCCCCAACTTTTCCGGGTTGGTGGCCCGGAGCAGGGGGAGGGAGAAGGAGGGCATGATTTTGTGGGAGGCGCATGTGCTCGTGCGTGCGTGCACGAATGCCCGCGATGTTTGCGGTGACGCTGTTGCAAGTGGGACCAAAAGTGCCCGCAATGAGGCTTGCATGAATGGGACCACGACCGCCCACAACGCACAAGCGAGTGAGGCCGCAAGTGCCCGTGATGATGCTCGCGCAAGGGGGGCGGCAATCATCATTTGTCTGAAATGGTATAGGGTTTCCTGCCTAAGTAGGGGGTTGGACTTGAAGACCTCCAAGGTCCCTTCCAACTCTGTTATTCTATTCTATTATAAACAAAGATGCTCGTGTAGGTTGGGCTGAGACTGCCTGTGATGCTTGTGGCGATGCTCACGCAAGTGGGGCTCTGCGTGCACCAGCCGGCCACTCATGTGGCCTGGTGGCGATTAGGCCGTGGCCCGGGTAGTGGGCCATGGCCCACAGGTTGGGGGCCCCTGCCATACACTGTGGAAGAAGACATGACCCTCTGGAAGGGCACAGTAGGGTATACAACCACCACCTATCTCCTGTCAACAACACTGTTTACCACACAGTCCTTTCAGCAGTACCAAGAAGGCTCCACACCCATTTGCCCTCAATGGCTCCAATGACTCTCAGAGAGCCAATGACTGACCTTCAGACCAGGTGACTGCTAAGAATATACATCCTTCCATTTCTCACCATTCTGCCAGAATTGAAGAAGCTTCCCAGATTATTATTATTTATTATTTATTAAATTTGTATGCCGCCCAACTCCCAAGGGACTCTGGGAGATGAGATGAGAAGCAAAATGTTTTCAAGGGGGGAAAAAACCCAAGAAAGTCCAGTTGCCTTTTGCACAACACCTTTGGGATAACTATGACCTGGATGACCGAGAATCTCCATATACAGTGTGGTATAAGGGAGCTTCATAGATGTGTATCCTAGTCCTTGGGCAAAGCTAGATCAGTGAAATATAGAGGCCTGGTTTTTGGGGTAGTGTCTGTTTCTTGACTTGGCTTACCTTGAAGGACTGGCACTAAATGAATCAATAAGGGAATCAATCAATAAGGGAATCAATCAATGAATAAGTAGATCTGCTGCTAGGCAGGGGTGGGTTCCACTTACCTTCTCTACCGGTTCGCATCGCGACGGAAGTGCGTGTTTTGCGCGTGCGCCTACGTCACGTCAGGGAAATGACCCTCTGCGCATGCGCAGAAGCCTCTGCGCATGGGCAGAGGGTTCTTTGCCAGCCGCGGTGACCGGAGGACCAGTTCGGGGGTGTGGACAGCCGACCATCACTGCCAGTTCGGCGAGCGGGTGCAAATTTCCGCCACCGGTATGGGCGAACCGGTCCGAACTGGCTGCAACCCACCACTGCTGCTAGGTAACATTTAAGCTTCTTGCCCTCATGAATTACCTGTGGTGATGTAGCCCACCAACGGCTCGCTCTCTTCAAACCCACGGATAGACATTACGGCGACCTCATAGCTGGCCCCAGGAGTCAGACCCTCAATGATTGTCCTGAGTTCAGATTCATTCACTGGAATACTTTTGGGCTCCCCTAAAAACAGAAAAAAACACAGCTGATATCTTTGCCTGAAATGTTATGAAGTGCTGGACAGATATTATTTGATTTCTTAATGTAGTGCTCTCCAATATGATAGGCAGCTTCTTGAGCTAACACAGAAAGGCACATCTTGGCTGAGCATGATGGGGTTTGTCACCCAAATCATTTGGAGAGGGCCAGACTGGAAAAGTTCACACTGAAATACAGGCCGACTGAATAATTACAATTCTGGAAGTGGTTTGCTATTGCCGTGTCTTTCTTACGGCTGAAAGTAAGGACGGACTCACCCACTTAGTTTCCATGCTTAAGGCAAGACTAGAACTCGGTTTCCCAACTCTTAGTCCAGCACCTTAATCACTAGACCAGTGATGGCTAACCTTTTTCTTGTCGCGTGCTGGCACCCATAATGCAATGTGCACGTGACACTACCACCCCGCACGCCCCGCCACCCCGTGCATTCACACGTGACCCCTCTGCGCTCCCCCTACGCATGCGCGTGTGACCCCCCGCCCCGTTTTGGGCCTAGCAGGCCTCCCTGCAGCCTCGTGGGACCAAAAACGGGCCACGCGGGAGGGCTGCGCACCCCCCACGCCCCATTTTGGGCCTAACAGGCCTCCCTGCAGCCTCCTGGGACCAAAAATGGGCCCTGCAGGGAGTCGCACCCCCGCCCCATTTTGGGCCTAGCAGGCCTCCCTGCAGCCTCTGGGACCAAAAATGGGCCGTGGGGGGGCGCCGCACCCTCCCGTGCTCCCCCCATCCCCGTGCATGCGTGCGTGTGCATGTGCGTGTGCGTCTCCTGCATGCACCCTGCCCTCCGCGCATGCACAGCAGATACCCAAAAATCAGCTGGCTGGCGGGAGGCGCGTGCGCATGCGCGGTGGAGCTGAGTTGGGCGACGGCTTGCGTGCCCGCAGAGAGGGCTCTGCGTGCCATAGGTTCGCCATCACGGCACTAGACCAAACTGGCTGCCAATATTACCATAACAACAAAGTTAAAGTTGAGTCTTGGTTTGCAGTTACAAAATGTTAAGACCACTCAGGAGGCCCAACTGGATTAACATGACACAATAAAGCTTAAACCCAGTTTCATGAAATACAATTGCTAACCCTAACTCGTAATCATAACCCTGTTTCCAAATAAACCACGCTAAACTGATTCATAATGGTTGGCTTTTTCTCAGACGCTAGTTCTATTCCACCTCAGCTCTTTCTGCCATATTGTGTGAACTCAACTAAGACGTTCTTGTCTGCTGTTAACAGACACTCCCGGGGAACAAGTAGATAGAGACCCTCACCGCCATCTGAAGGCTGGAAAGAAACTTTGTAGCCATCAATGCGAGAGGATGGGGGTCTCCAGTTGGCTACCACAGAGGTCTCATGAATGTCACTGAACCGCAAGTCCTGGGGACCATCCAGCTCTGGAAGAAGGGAGAAGAGAACAAGCGAGAGATGGGTCCGTGTGTCTTTTTGTAGAAAATAAAACAAGGAAAACATCATTGCAGGAAGAGTCAGTTTCTTAGTCAAAAGAGGAAACACCCAATCTAACCAAAAGAGGAAACGCCCCAACCAATTAAGGAAATCTTCTTAGTTCAAGGTTGCTTCTCTCCTTGATTAGTTTCCACCAATGGATGGCAACTAATCAAGGAGAGAAGCAAAGTAAAACTAAGAAGAATTTTCCTGACAGTTTACAACAATTAATCAGTGGAACGACTTGCCTCCAGAAGTTGTGAATTTTCCAACACTGGAAGTTTTTAAAAAGAGATTGGACAACCATTTGCCCAAAATGGTATCGGGCTTCCTGCCTGAGCAAGGGGTTGGACTAGAAGACCTCCAAGGTCCCTTCCAACTCTCTTATTCTATTCTAATCCTCTAATACAGGGCTCTCCAAACTTGGCAACTTTACGACTTGTGGATTTCAACATGCTGGCTGGGGGAATTCTGGGAGTTGAAGTCCACAAGTCTTAAAGCTGCCAAGTTTGGCGAGCCCTGATCTAATATAAAACAGAACAGAACAACAACAACAACAACAAATGAAGAGTAAATGTTACAATCGCCTTAAAACGCAGTAAAGGGTTATGTGGGGAAACCGCCTTGGGTGGGTGGCTACAGCCATCAAAATGTTGAATTCCCTTTCTCCTTGCCCCAAAAAGCCTCAGTTCAAATTGGGGTTTTGGCCCCCCCCTTTTTAAATTTTTTTTTTAATTTTAGGAAGAAATGAAAAACGACCTTGTGGATTTTAACTCAGATGTGGCTGCAGCTGGGACCTTCTGAGGAGTACAGAAACGAGGCCTGTGGTTTGGCATGTGCCTCTTACACGCTCGCCCCTTCCCCGTGAAAGTCTTCCCTCCCTCCCTCTTGGGATCCATGGTGGCCAATCTGGCCGATCACAAAGAAAACAGCACAGTGCCAAAGATGAATTTACTCGGGTCTTACACAAAGAAACCACAGTTGGAAGCTGGCCCAGCCTGATGCAAACCAAGCCAAGAATGCACAGCTGCTGAGCTGCTTGTGGTGGTCTCCCACAAGATCAGCTCTGAGCTCTTAAACATCGTGGTCTCTGCCTTGATGGCCCAAAATGGCCTTCCTAGGGCAGATGAGCAGGTAGAGGTCAAGAGTGGGCCATAAACATGACAGAGAGGGCTGGTTGTGATGGAGGTGAGTAGAAACTGGACTCTGTGCATGGTTTCTTGGCAGCCGTGGAAAAATTTCTTCTTTATCTCTTCCAGAAGTCTCAAGGAAGAGGGCTCTATTATGGTTAGTTCCTAGCTTATTCCCAGGATAGAGGGAGGGAACCAGGAAGAGCATCATAGGCTACTACAGCTGTTGTTGACATGCCTCTCCTGTGAAATCTGGAATGATGACGAAAACAGCCAAGAAATGGCTCCCTCTTCCTCTATTGGTTTTTAGCCAAAGATTCCCAGATTTTTCTGGCAAAGCTGAACTATTTTCCCACCAGTTCTGTGAGTTCCAGGTTCTCCCAATCCTTCACTTCATATTTGTCAGGGATACCCCAAGGCATGAAGCTTGCCCTTTCACCATCATCCCACCTCTCAGGTCTTCTCTTTCCCTTCTAAGAATTGTCCAGGGAGTTACTTTATCCACCTGAAAGGTCCTTATTCTAATCTTTCTGTGACATCACAGAAGCCCAGCCAATAATTATGGGGCAAGGCTTTTAAGCAAATGGCATATTTGCAGCTTTGCCAAGGAATGGAATGGAATGGAATGGAATGGAATGGAATGGAATGGAATGGAATGGAATGGAATTCAGCAAGGTTTCTCTTCCGTACCCCTATTTGCTCNGGGGTCAAAAAAATATAAGCCCCTGTCTTATTTTCGGGGAAACACGGTATATATATATATATAATCTACCTATCTCTGTCATATATCTCTATTTATCACCTCTACATCTCTCTCTCTCTCTCTCTCTCTCTCTCTCTCTCTCTCTCTGAATGAGTCTATATGCTGTTTGTCTGTCTAACTAGCTATGATCTATATCTATCTATCTATCTATCTGTCTGTCTATCTGTCTAACCATCTGTTTCTCTCTCTCTTTCTATCTACCTATCATCTATCTCTATCACCTCTCTCTATCACTTTATCTATCATATCAATCTATCAATCTATCAATCTATCAATCTATCCATCTAACATCCGTCAGTCAGTCAGTCAGTCAGTCAGTCAGTCAGTCAGTCAGTCTGTCTGTCTGTCTGTCTGTCAATCTATCTAGTTAGCTAGCTAGCTAGCTAGCTCTCTTTTTGTGATTGACACCCACTTACTATGTTAATACTTTCATTGAGAAGTATTTGTTCCTGGTTTTTTTTTTTTTTTTTGACATTGGGGTAACCCATGCTGCCCCTTTACCTAGCCCGCTTGTCCTTGCTCCAGTGTTGATATCGGCCACTTCTGACTCATCCTTGATGCCATAGACCGTAAGGCTGTATTCGGTACTGGGTGCGAGTCCCTGGAGGGTGATGGAGCGCTCGTCCCCAGGCACTTTAACTTCTTTGGCTGGGACAGGCGTTTGGCCGCTTCCCAAACTGTCCTTCCATCTCACAAGGAAGGAGTCAAATTCCCCCTCCGGGACATCCCAGCCGAGCTGCAGAGTCGTGGAGGTCACTTCAGAGACCACAAGATGGTCAAGCAAGGGAGCTGGAGTGCTGGTGCTTTCTGAGAAAGCTGCAGGAGAAACAATGCAAACGGGTGAGGGAGCCACAAACCGGGAATGAGATAAGATAGGTAACACTGTTTTGACCCCAGGGCCAGTCCTTGTGACCTGTGTTCAAAGGTGGGTTCCTGCTGGTTCGGACCGGTTCTTTAGAACTGGTAGCGGGAATTTTCCCCTGCTCACCGAACCGGCAGCGATGGCCAGCTGGCCACGCCCCCAAACTGGCTCTCTTAGCGCCACGGTAGGCGCCGCCATCTTGTTTTTTGCTTCTGCGCATGCACAGAAGCTGGATTTTCAGCACTGCGCATGCGCGCATGTGCGGCATGGCTGCGCGGCACGCAACGTGCATGCGCCCATGTGGCACAGGAGGAAGTGAACCGGCAGCGAGGTAAGTTAGAACCTGTGTCCCAGGGGCTGGTGAAATCACAACATTAAGTGAACACAGGGACTAAGTTCTCACCCTTGCACCCTCCCAACTCCTCAATATTCTTAGGGGTTAGGTGAGTTTCTAAGTGGGATTTTCAGGGATTGAGTACTGAAAACAACCAAGCTCAGAGAGCACCAAGGACCCCTTCAAAGAGAGAAACTCACCTGCAGTGACAGCATCAATAGAGACTGGTCCAAACTGTTTCTTCCCAGAGAGACCATAGAGACTGAACTTGTATTTGTGGGAAGGTATTAAGTTAGAGATGAAAACTGTCCAGGAATCCACACCAACAGGCACAGTTTGAGGGTTCCCTTGGGCATCTTTGTATCGGATGAGAAAAGAGTCAAATTTCCCAGACGAGATAGTCCACGAAAGGCAGACAGAGTCATTGGTTACTTCGGAGATGGAGAGATCACCCAGTTTGGGTTTTGCCTCCAAGTCCTTCCTTTGAGCTGGAAGAAATAAAAATACAAAATGTCTATGGAGAGTCTCGGTCATCTGGGTCACAGTTGTTCCAAAGGTGCTTTTTTCAAGAGGCGACTGGACTTTCTTGGTTTTTCGTTGAAGACGTTTCCGTCAGAGCTGAAGAAGCTTCTTGGATGAGAAGCGAAACGTCTTCAAAGAAAAACCAGAAAGTCCAGTCGCCTCTTGGGGGGGGGGGAAGCACTTTTGAGACCAAAATACAAAATATTATGAAGAGTGCCATGCTTTTTGCAAAGGTCCGAGGGATCTAGCGCAGGGTATCTAAACTGGGTTCCATGGAAACCCAGGCTCCTGAAACTAGAATGGATTCCGCAAAATGCAAGGGGGAAAACACTTCTTTGCAGAACGAAAAAAGGCATACTCCTTTGCAGAGATTGATTGATTGATTAATTTGAGTGGTGCGGTGGCCTAGAGGTGGAGCTTTCGCCTCACAATCAGGAGGCTGTGAGTTCGATCCTAGGTAGAGGTTGATATTTCTCTCTCTGGCCATGATGAGAATATATCTGCGGAATATAACTCCACATTAGCAACAGGAAGGGCATCCGGCCAGTAAACACTTAGCTCCATTCAGCTGCCCAGACTCCACCCTGCAAGGGATTATGGGGGCGTTAAAAGATGATTTATTTATTTATTTATTTAGAAAATTTATATGACCACCCCACTCATACACAGGAGATTCCAGGCAGTTTACAACCTTTAAAAACTACGATGTAAAAGCTATAATCTTCCCCTCTCCCGATGGCAGAGACAACAGAATTAGATCAACCACTTGATTGGCTCCATCTCCACTCGTAGTCCTCAGGCCTGCTGACAAAACCGTATCTTCAGGCCTCTTGGAAAAGCAACAAGATGGTGGCCAATCATACTTTGATGGAATGGTGTTCTATAGCTGCGGTCTCCAACCTTCCCAGCTTTGCAGACCGGCAAAGTGGGGGAGAGGGGATGGTTCCACACAAATGGCGGGCAAGCGTATGCACATGCAGTTCCATGTGTGGGCATGCGTACCCCCCGCTCGCACAAATGGAGGTGTGTGTGTGCATGCTCTCATGCTGCTTCCGTGGCCCAGTTCTGAACAGGCCGCAGCCTGTTCTATAGGGAAGGGACACCACCAAGAAGGCCCTTTCTCATGATCCCACCCGGTATACATCCTGTGTCAGCCCTGAAGCCATTTTCCCTGGCACCTTCAGCGCTGCCGCAGTGGAGCTGAGTTGAGCTGTGGGAATGGAAGGGGGGAGGTAGAGATAGCTGGGGACTTGTAGCCAAAATAAAATTCTTTCCTCTGGGAACCAAGGACTTTCTCACCAGGTGCTAAGGAGGTGGGACCTGAGACCAACTGACCCTTGGACTGTGACCTGATTGGACCATGTGATGGACTGCATGGGCAGGAGAAAGAAAACTCTACTTTTAACTGGGAGAAAACCCGAGTGGAGTTAGAGTCAGGTTTCCCCCAGGTGTGCCAATATGACATGCCTAATAAATCTGTGCTTTGAGGAACATGCCTGCCTTGGAGTTTTGATTCTGTTGAGTGTGTTACTTGGAACCCTGACACCCTGAATAGATGGGACCCACAACATACCCTGCCTTCCTGTCCTGGTGGACCAGATGGATGTAATGGGGAAGAGGCAGTGTAGGGCTTTAAAGGTGATAACCAGCACCTTGAATTGTACCTGGAAGCAAACTGGCAGCCAGTGCAGCTCTCGCAAAAGGGGTGACACATGGGCAAATCTAGGATTGCGTATCTAAACTAGGTTCCTTGGAACCCAGGGTTCTGCAAGGACTTGAATGGATTCTACAAAATTCAGGGGTTGAGGGAACACTTTTTTGCCAAAAAACAAACAAACAAACCGCATACTGTAATGATCCCTTGCAGACTTTTCTCTTATTAACTTGCAGAGAGCTTCCTCCCACCCCACTCTCTTAGTCCTGTTTTTGCAAGGATGTCCTTGCATTATTGACTCCCAGAACTGCTGGCTGAGGAATTCTGGGAGTTGAAGTCCACAAGTCTTAAAGTTGCCAACTTTGGAGAGCCCTGCTCTAATATAAAACAAAACAGAACAACAAAAAAAGGAAGAGTAAATGTTACAACCGCCTTAAAACGCAACAAGGGGTTATGTGGGAAAACTGCCTTGGCTGGGGGGGGGGGGCACAGCCATCCCAGTTATATAAAGTTCTCTATATAGATCTGCATATATGGCAGCTAGAAAAAAACCTTGAAAGGAAATAATGAGGTGGAGAGAGAAGGATTTTATTTTTCCTCTTAAAGAAATTGGAGTCTCTGACCTGTGACGGCTTCAGTAGAGACGGGACCGAATCGTTTCTGTTGAGAGATGCCGTAGAGGTTGAACTTATATCTGTGGGAGGGCACCAAGTTGGAAATCACCACATCCCGGGCGTTGGTGTCTACAGGCAACACCTGGGGGTTGCCCTCTGCATCTCTGTACTCAATGCTGAAGGATTCAAATTTTCCAGTCAGGACCCGCCAGGTCAGATGGAGAGATGTGTCAGAGATGTTGGAAGTGGAGAGTTTCCCCAGCTTGGGTTGAGGAGCAACTTGCAGTCCTGAAGGTTTGGGGACTAAAGAAAAACAAAACAAAACAGAAAATTCAAATTTACTTGAGCGCTGGATCTGTGGAAAGCAAGTGGAAGAACATTTGGTTGATCGAGAAGAGGCAGTAGCCCAGACCAGAGGTACGAGCTCTGGGGAGGAAGGAGAGTTTACCTTAACCAGGGGTGGGCTTCAAAAATTTTAGCAAGGGGTTCTCTGCCCAGTTGCTGGGTGGGCGTGGCCATGGTGGGTGTGGCCTGGTCGGCCTCCTGCACCATGGCGGGGGGTGTTTTTGCCCTCCCTGGGCTCCGGAGGCTTTCCTCGAGCCTCTGGGAGGGCGAAAACGGCCTCCCCAGGCTCCGGAGGCCCTCTGGAGGCCAGAAACGGGCCCGTTTCCAGCCTTCCCGAACTTCCAGTAGGCCAGTTTTTCGCCCTCCCCGAGCCTCCCCACGCACCCTGCACTTACCTGGCATCCGAGGTGGCGCAGTGGTTAGAGTGCAGTACTGCAGGCTACTTCAGCTGACTGCTAGCTGCAGTTCGGCGGTTCAAATCTCACCAGCTGAAGGTTGACTCAGCCTTCCATCCTTCCGAGGTGGATAAAATGAGGACCCAGATTGTTGGGGGCAATAGGCTGACTCTGTGAACCGCTTAGAGAGGGCTGTAAAGCACTGTAAAGCGGTATATAAGTCTAAGTACTATTGCTATTGCTATCCAAAACGGGCCACGTGGGGACTACTGGGAGGGGAGGGGAGGGGTGGGTGGGGCCAGCCAGGAGTGGGATTTGGGGGTTCTCCAAACTGCACAGAATCTTAGCTAGAGGTTCTCCCGAACTCCTGTGAACCCCCAGCAGCCCACCCCTGACCTTCACTGACTTGTGATAAGTCTGCCAAGAAAGTGTTGGTGTATTGGTTAATAGAGCTTGTATCAATGTTTCTACAACCGTGGCAACTTCCAGGATGTGTAGACCTCAAGTCCCAGAATTCCCCAGCCAAAATAGTAACAAAAAGAGTGACATTGTTTTTACATTTTCCCAAATATCTTCAATTTCTGGCAAACCATTTTTATTTCGTGGAAGGCTGAGAGCCCATGAGACTGTCTGGAACTATTGGGGGGTGGGGGGGGACGACTGGAATCTTACATCATTCTCGTTTGTGGAATAATAAAGCAGGAAGCAAAATTGCCAGGGCTGAAACATGAAAAAGATACAAAATAATCCTCAGCTTAGGACCAGTTGCTTAGCGATGGTGTCGTCATGCCCCCGTCGGAACCTGAATCCGCGGAGGAGGACAAAGCGGAGCTGGGGCTGACGGAGGTTGAGGGGGCAGCCTCGTTGGCTTTGGAGGAACGCGGGGAGGAGCAGGATGAAGCAGCCCCTCAGGCTTGGGATGGTTTGCCAGCAGGGAGGAATGGGGGCAGGACGAATGGGGGCAGCGGTTCTCAACCTGTGGGTCACGACCCCTTTGGGGGTCGAACGACCATTTCACAGGGGTCGCCGCACGCGTTAGCCCGCCATCTTGGTGCCACCGTCACTTGCAGGGGTGAAATGCTCCAAGTTCAGCCGTGCCTGCGGGTCGCCGGACAGCCGGTAGCTACAGAAGCGGGAGACTTCACCCACCCGCCCGGACACCGCCATTTGGGTTCTTTTACCCTCTGCGCATGCACAGAGGGTAAAAGAACCCAAATGGCTGCGTCCGGGCGAAG
>QLTV01002129.1:181419-191982 GCA_003457575.1 Thermophis baileyi
GCGCGCACTAGCCACCACACCCCCTTTGTCACCTCATTGTGCATGGGGAGGGGAGGGGGTCACAGCAGCGGGGAGGGGGTCTCAGCATTAGGAAGGTTGGGAACCACTGACTTAGACTTATATACCACTTCACAGTGCTTTACAACCCTCTGTAATAAGTTTGCAGAGTCAGCATATTGTCCCCCAACAGTCTGGGTCCTCATTTTACCGACCTTGGAAGAATGGCAGGCTGAGTCAACCTTAAGCCTGGTGAGATTCGATCTGCCAAATTGCAGGCAGCCGGTGATCAGCAGAAGTAGCCTGCAGTACTGCACTCTAACCACTGCGCCACCGCGGCTCTTCTACTAGTAGCAATGTGAAACTTAAACCAGAAACGGTCAATGTGCTTTTGAGATGGCAAATGTGGTTTTGTCTCAGGAAGGAGAAGCATTGTAGAAAGAAGAGAAACAGTTGCAAGGGTGGCTGTTAGGCTGCAACTGACCTGTAACAGCCTCCACAGATATGGGGCCCAGACGCTTGCGACGGGAGACCCCGTAAAGGTTGAACTTATATCGGTGTGAAGGGACCAAGTCGTGGAACCGCAGCAATCGCAAACCTCCATCTACAGGCAACGCGTGGGATTTGCCTGCGGCGTCCCGGTACTGGATAATGAAAGAGTCGAAATTCCCAGATTCCACAGTCCAGGACAGAAGAAGGGATTCTGACGTGATGTTATGAGCTGACAAAGTTCCCAGCTTAAGTGGTTGGGTGCCTTGGCCTGGAAGAGAGAAGGAAGATGATCCGGATTGAAAATACAATGGTGCCAGTTTTCGTGTGAACGATTATACAAGGGAATACCATAGGACTCTTGTTTGGGATTTGGGTGGGTTGATTTTGTCACTTTTTAAAATATATACAGATGATAGGTAGATAGGTAGATAGGTAGATAGATAGATAATAGACAGATGATATAGATAATAGACAGATGATAGATAGATAGATAGATAGATAGATAGATAGATAGATAGATAGATAGATAGATAGATAGATGATAGATAGATAGATAGAGTGAGTGAGTGAGTGAGTGAGTGAATGAGAGAGAGAGAGAGAGACAGAGAGAGGGGGGGGAAGCAAAATCAATACAACTGAAAAAAGTGAAGTTACAGGACCAGATCTGTGCAAATTTTATTTGAGAAAAACAATTGCTGAGGCTGCACCTTAATATTCAATTTTTAAATCGTTAGGTTAAGTGATATATGGATCTTCATTAACCCAGGAAGTAAATTAACATTATTATATTGTAAATTCATCCACTGAATTTAAGGGTGTTTGCTTCCAAGAAGAGGCTTCTGGTGCTATCAAACCGAAGGCATTACATCAGGTACGCCTGATTACATTACAATAGCCAATTTCTTTAATAGGATTCTCTTCTTGAAGATGATGTAATTCTATATCACAGTGATGGCTAACCTTTTTCTCGTCGCGTGCCAAGAGCGCGGGCGCGCACAACAGCGCGTGCGTGTGTGTGCTGGCACCCATAATACAATGCGTGTGTGACCCCCCCGCCACGCTCCCCCCACCCCCTGCGCATGCGCGCANGCACATGCGTGCGTGTCTTCCACATGCACCCCCGCCCCCCGCGCATGCGCGCGTGACCCCCCTGCCCCGTTTTGGGCTTAGCAGGCCTCCCTGCAGTTCTCAACCTTTCCTTCACCATGGACCAGGGGTGAAATCCAGCAGGTTCTGACAGGTTCTGGAGAACCGGTAGCGGAAATTTTGAGTAGTTCGGAGAACCGGCAAATACCACCTCTGGCTGGCCCCAGAGTGGGGTGGGAATGGAGATTTTGCAATATCCTTCCCCCAGGAGTGGGGAGGGAATGGGGATTTTGCAATATCCTTCCCCCAGGAGTGGGGAGGGAATGGGGATTTTGCAATATCCTTCCCCCAGGAGTGGGGAGGGCATGGCGATTTTGCAATATCCTTCCCCCAGGAGTGGGGAGGGAATGGGGATTTTGCAATATCCTTCCCCCAGGAGTGGGGAGGGAATGGGGATTTTGCAATATCCTTCCCCCAGGAGTGGGGAGGGAATGGGGATTTTACAATATCCTTCCCCTGCCATGCCCACCAAGCCACGCCCACAGAACCGGTAGGGAAAAATTTTGAATTTCACCCCTGCCATGGACTCCCTTTAAATATCTTTTGCGGGCGGTCTTCCGATCTTGCAATTTCCCTCCCCCAGGAGTGGGGAGGGAATGGGGATTTTACAATATCCTTCCCCTGCCATGCCCACCAAGCCACGCCCACAGAACCGGTAGGGAAAAATTTTGAATTTCACCCCTGCCATGGACTCCCTTTAAATATCTTTTGCAGCCATGGATCCACGAGATTTAACTCAAGATTTAAATCATAACATTTCTTCAAGCCTTTGCGGTCACCCTGTGATGACATCGTGGCCCTCCAGGAGACCACGGAGCACAGGTTGAGAACTACTGATCTATATCAACCTGACTTCTATTTCTATATCATCTCTATCAATATCAGCCCTATATCCTCCCTCTCTCTCTCTCTCTCTCTCTCTCTCTCTCTCTCTCCCTCTCCCTCTCTCTCCCTGTCTCTCTCTTTCTCTCTCCCTCTCTCTTTCTCTCTCCCTCTCCCTCCCTCCCTTTCTCTCTCCCCTTCTCCCTCTCTCCCTCCCTCTCTCTCCTTCTCTCTCTCCCCCTCTCCCTCTCTTTCTCTCTCCCCCTCTCACTCTCTCCCTCCCTCCTTCTCTCTCTCTCTCTCTCTCTCTCTCTCTCCTCTCTCTCCCCTCCTCTACCTTGGAGTCAGTGTTGATTCCTCATGAATGTTTTCAGTTTTCTGGCAAAATTTTGGGAAGTGGTTTGCCTTGGCTTTTTCTTCCTAGGGCCGAGAGGTAGGGATTGGCCCAAAGTCACAGTCTTCCAATTTCTGGAAGATCTTTCTGTACTTTATAGTATATTACTGTTGTACTATGTAAGTCACAATTGTAACAGATTGGGGGTGCTGGCCTCTGATTTCCACAAAATAAATAAACAAAAACATAATCAATAAACACCATTGTGAAGTCCCCAAAGCCCAGTTTCCCTCTAACCTGTGACGGCATTGGTAGAAACGGGACCGAGGCGTTTGCGCCCACTCAGGCCGTACAGGTTGAACTTGTATCTGTGAGAAGGAGCCAGGTTGGTGACGGTGATGTCCCGTGAAGTGCCATTTAGGGGCAGGACTTGGGGCTTGCCCTCAGAGTCCTTATATTGGAGCAAGAAAGAATCAAAATTCCCAGCAGCCACGGTCCAGAACAAAGCCACTGAGTCGTTGGTGACCCGAGAGACGGAGAGATCTCCTAGCTGGGGCTGAACGGTCCTTTCCCCTTCAGATACCTCTGCAGTAGAGAAGGATAAAGAAGAAAACAGATGCTTGTCAAACTTTAAATTACATAAATGTTTAGGCCTGTCGTAGGCCCCTCAGCTTGAGCGCATCAGGCAGGAGGCCACTCTGAGAAAACTGGGAGCAGAAAAGGCTTGAGAAGAGGTAGAATGAAATTGTAGCTGAGGTGCTTTTTTCCCCCCCACAAAAGACAACTGGACTTGTTTTTCCTTGAAGACATTTCGCTTCTCATCCAAGGAGTTTCTTCAGTTCTGACCGAATGGTGGAGGATGGAAGGATTGATATTCCTTGCAGTCATCTGGTCGTTAGCACTCTCTCTGAGAGCTGTTGAGGCCACTTGGAGGTTTATCTGTGCCTTCAGAGTCACCTGAGTGGTGCAAATGGGTGTGGAGCCTTTTTGGAACTGCTGAAAGGACTGTGTTGTAAACCGGAGGTAGGTGGTGTCGTATCCCCCCCCTCCGCCCCTCCGTTGAGAGAGGGATGTTCAACCTTAATGTAGATGGCCTCTTGTCCAGAATATGGATTTTGCTGTCTTCAAAAGAATGACCTTTGTCGTTCAAATGCAGATGAATTGTTGAATCTTGTCCTGACGGGCCAAGGGGCCTCAACGGCTCTCAGAGAGAGTGCTAACGACCAGATGACTGCAAGGAATATCAATCCTTCCATCCTCCACCCTTCAGTCAGAACTGAAGAAGCTTCTTGGCTAAGAAGCGAAATGTCTTCAAGGAAAAACAAAGCCCAGTTGTCTTTTGGAAGAAAAAAAAAAGCACATTTGAGACAACCGTGACCTGGATAACTGAGAATCTCCACAACAAGACAACGAAATCGTACAATTCCAGGGTTTGGAAAGTCAGGACGCTGCAGGGATGCGAAGGGATAAAATTTACAATTTTTTAGAACTGTGAGCTGCCCAGAGTCACTGAGGGGCCCGAAATCCATTGTATTTGTGCGCCTGTTAGAAATATAGAAGTGTGTTGGCTAAATCAATGAGTCGATCCCTCAGTCAACCACTAACCTGTCACGGTGTGAACTGAGTGAGGCCCAAGATGCCTGTAGCCAGAAACTCCAAATATGTCAAATTCATACGTCTGTGAAGGTGTGAGGTTGTAGAGATGGAGGGAGCGCATGGCTCCGTCAACGGGTACCGTCTGGGGATTGCCTGAAGCATCCTTGTACTGGATAATGAAGGAGTCAAAGCTTCCTTCCCGGATGCTCCAGGAGAGAAGAAGGGAATCAGGGGTGACCTCAGAGACAGTGACATCTCCAAGGCTGGGCCGGTTGCTCTTGCCTGTACTTTCCTCTGGTTGTTTCTTTTCTTCAACCTGCCCAGATGTTTCAGCAGCTGCAGAAATAAAAGCGGAAGATGATGGAGGATCCTAAAGTATAACCGCCAGGAAGAAATGTTGACCCGTGTTATGACCTTTCTTGCCAGAGTTGTTAAGTGAATCACTTCAGTTGTTACGTTAAGCAACACGGTTTGTTCAGTGAATCTGGTTTCCACATTGACTTTTCTGGTCAGAATGTCACAAAAGGGGATCACGTGAAACACCCCCCCCCAGGACACCGCAACCGTCATAAGAATGAGACAGTTGCCAAGCATCTGAATTTTGATCGCATGACCATGCTGTAACGGTCGTTAAGTGTGAAAAACGGTCATACGTCACTTTTTTTTTCAGTGCTTTTGTAACTTAGGATGGTCACTAAATGAACTGTTGTAAGTCGAGGACTACCTGTAACCAAATTTCAGCTCATAAGGACGAGAAACTTGTGTTTCTTTTCAAATGAAAGGTTTGGGTGATGAAATGTCTGCAAGGAAACCACCAAGCTCAGAGAACACCAAGGACCCCTCACTGATTGTATCCCTCCCACCCTTTCCCCCCGCCAGCAGGTGTTGCTAACCTGTCGTGACCACTTGGGCAGAGATTGGTCCAAGACGCTGTTTTCCAAAGATACCATAAAGATTGAACTTGTACTTGTGAGAAGGGGATAGATTGGAAACGATGACATCGCGGAAGTCTCCTCTTAAAGGAAGCGCTTGGGGTCTTCCTTCAGCATCTTTGTACTGGACTGAGAAAGAATCAAAGTTTCCCTCTGGGACAGTCCATGATAACTGGGCTGAATGACTGGTGACCTCTGGGACTGAGAGCACGCCCAAGCGGGGCCTTATTCCAGCGGAGACCTCCTGGTCCACCTCTCCAGGCGTACCTGATGGCTTCTCATTGTCTGCTGGTGCTAGAGAGGAAAGAAAATATGGTTGAGTGAGTGAGAGAGAGAGGGAGAGGCCGATGCTGAGGTTCTATTAGCCTCATCTTTCTTTTCAGAGACAAAGTTCACATCAGGAGTTTCCCAGATCTGGAGACAGGTTTGACCACATCACCCAGAATTCCCAACCAGCACACATTTGGAAAAGAGGGTTGTACTGTACATGTAAGGATCCTTATATCTCCTAGGAATATAAAACTGCTAGGAATTTCTTCACTGGTTTATTACGGTAAACAACCATTTTCAGGTGCATCGATTCATAAATCTGCTCTGTTCCATATCTGTGTATTCCTGTAACTTTGAAAAAAGATCCAAACATTTGTGTGTTTTATAATTGTGCTGTCTCACAAAATAGAGAGGAGGTGGGGTGAGAGGATATAGAATAATAGATTTGGAAGGAACCTTGGAGGTTTTTTAGTCCAACCCCCTGCTCAAGCATGGATGTCCAACCTCTTTTTGAAAGCCTCCAGTGATGGAGCAACTTAACAGAACAGAATAAGAGAATAACAGAGTGGAAATGGACCTTAGAGGTCTTCTAGTCCAACCCCTGCTCAGGAAACCCCCTGCTCAGGAAATCTACTGTCCCACTGCTCAGGAAACCCTATACCATTTCAGACAAATGGTTGTCCAAACTCTTCTTAAAAACTTCCAGTGTTGGAGCATTCACAACTTCTGGAGGCAAGTTGTTCCACTGATTAATTGTTCTCACTGTCAGGAAATTTCTCCTTAGTTCTAGGTTGCTTCTCTCCTTGTTTAGTTTCCATCCATTCTTTCTTGTCTGGCCTTTTGGTGCTTTGGAAAATAGTTTGACCCTTTTAATATACTGTATTTTAATATATTCTGATTTATTTTTTAATTGAGTCAAGAATGATGTCACAATAGGCAAGCTGGCCAACACGCAAAGCTAACAAATACATCAATAAGCTGGGAAATCAAAGCTCTAAGGAAGGACTGTTTGGAAGAAAAAGATCTTTCGCAGAGAAAAAAAGGAAAGGAAAATTGCAAAGGGAAGAATCTTATTGTTTAAACCAGAGGTGGGGAACGATGGCCCCTTTATGACTGGTGGACTTCAACTCCCAGAATTCCTGAGTCATGCTGGCTCAGGAATTCTGGGAGTTGGAGTCCACAAGTCATAAAGGGGCCATTGTTCCCCACCTCTGGTTTAAACCTGCTACTCACCTGTGACGGTACTGGCAGTGATTGGTCCAAAGCGTCTGCGTCCGGAGATGCCATACAGATTAAACTTGTACCTATGGGAAGGTACTAGATAATAGATCACAATGGTGTTGGTTTCCTTGTCCACAGGAACCATTTGTGGTTTGTTTTCCGCGTCTTTGTATTGGATCTGGAAGGAGTCAAAGGTCTCAGCAGGGACGTTCCAAGAGAGACGGGCAGAGTTGCTGGTGACATCAGACACAGAGAGCTCCCCAAAACTGGGATTTGGAGATGGGCCGGGAGATCCACTCTCCTCTGTGCCCTGACTTGGAGGTAATGGAGCTGAAAAAAAAAGAAGAAGAAGAAGAGTGAAAAAAATGAGGGCTGGGGAAAAAGATGATCGCAGAGTAAAATACAGACTGTGGACTTCCTAGACTACAGTTTCTCAAACTTGGCAACCTTAAAATATGCAGACTTAGACTCCCAGAATTCCCCAGCTAGCATGGCTGGCTGGGGGATTCTGGGAGTTGAAGTCCAATCACATCTTAAAGTTGCCAAGGGTTGAAAAATACTTGTCCAACCAACATCTTTATTCGCCCTGATTGAAAATAGTGTGTCAGCGATCCAAGTAATGCACCCATTGACAGCAGAACTCTGAGGCAGGTAGGTTCCTCAAAGAACAATTTATTGGATACATCATATTGGCACAATTGGTGAAAGCTGACTCTGAAAGTTCCCGTGGTTTTCACCTAATTAAAAAGTGAAAGTTCCCCCTTCCCCCCAGGTCATCAGTCACATTGTCCAATACAGCTGCTGGCAGGTTGCTTGGTTACTCCACTCCTCCTCCTCTCAGCCACCTGTTGGAATGACCTTGGTTCCCACAAGAAATTTTTTTATTTTGACAGCAAAGCCAAGCTGTCTAATTTTCCCCCTCCCTTTCTCCTCCTCTGCCTTGTGGCAACCACGAAGCTTCAAAGATGGCCTCAGCCAGGTTTGTTTCAGGGTTGACATAGTGTACACAAACCATCTACCATATGTGTTGCACCTGGATTGATTTTGGCTTCACTTACGGCAGGCCTGTCAAACTAGCGGCCTGCGGGCCAGATACGTCACACCCCGGCTCCGCAAAGGCAAAAAACATCGCGATATGTCATGATCCGTGCAGGGGTGGGTTTCAACTTACCTCGCTGCCGGTTCGTTCCCTCCCACGCCGCATGGGCGCGCCTTGTGCGTGCATGCGCAGTAATGAAAAATCCAAAAATAAATAAATAAATAAAGCCAAAAACAAGATGGCAACTGCATGCAGGAGCCGAGGTGGCACAGTGGTTAGAGTGCAGCACTGCAGGCTACTCCAGCTGACTGCTAGCTGCAGTTCAGCGGTTCAAATCTCACCGGCTCAAGGTTGACTCAGCCTTCCATCCTTCTGAGGTGGGTAAAATGAGGACCCAGATTGTTGGGGGCAATATGCTAACTCTGTAAACCGCTTAGAGAGGGCTGTAAAGCACTATGAAGCGGTATATAAGTCTAAGTGCTATTGCTATTGCTATGCACAGTGCCGGAACTCGGCTTCTGCACATGCTCAGAAGAAAAAATAAATAATTTTTAAAATATATATATATATAAAAAGATGGCGACCGAACCGGATCGGTGACGTCATCGTGATGTCATCAGCGGGTCGCTACCGGTTCAGGCGAACTGGTCCGAACCGGGAGGAACCCACCCCTGGATCCGCGTGACGCGACTGAGTTTGATACCCATGACTTATAGTAATCTTGTGGGTAGAAAAGAAGGGGAATGGATCATCAACAGAATGGGACAGGGAAAGGGAAGTTTCAAACTGACAAGGATTCTTTCCCCCAAAAAAGAACGTGTGTTGGAAGATTTTTTTTTTAAAAAAAGCGGATTGGGGAATCCAAGACAGAATATAATTAACATGATTTATGTATTAAATTTATGTACCACCCATCTCACTACCCAGACTGACTCTGGGTGGCTCTGATGATGAAACTCACTCAGTTCTCTGTGCCAAAAGAACAGGCCATACAGAAACAGAAGACATTGCTACCCAAATGCTATTTTTTGACCCAGAAGGAAGGATTATTCTTCTACCTTGAGTCTTGTTCCCACCACAGCTACTATCTGGTCATCATGGAAAGGAAGATTTTAGTCTTAGAGTAGTTTCGGCTCAAGTGTTACAGAATACAGAATAACAGAGTTGGAAAGAACCTTGGATATCTTCATTCTTAGAATAACAGAGTTGGAAGGGACCTTGGAGGTCTTCTAGTCCAACCCCCTGCTTAGGCAGGAAACCCTACACCACTTCAGACAAATGGTTATCCAATCTCTTCTTAAAAACTTCCAGTGTTGGAGCATTCACAACTTCTGGAGGCAAGTTGTTCCACTGATTAATTGTTCTAACTGTCAGGAAATTTCTCCTTAGTTCTAAGTTGCTTCTCTCCTTAATTAGTTTCCACCCATTGCTTCTTGTCCTACCCTCAGGTGCTTTGGAGAACAGGTTGACAGTGACTCCCTCTTCTTTTTGGCAACCCCTGAGATATTGGAACACTGCTATCATGTCTCCCCTAGTCCTTCTTTTCATTAAACTAGACATACCCTTTCTTTGTATGTTTTAGCCTCCAGTACCCCAATCATCTTTGTTGCGCTTCTCTGCACTCTTTCTAGAGTCTCAACATCTTTTTTACATCGTGGCGACCAAAACTGAATGCAGTATTCCAAGTGTGGCCTTATCAAGGCATTATAAAGTGGTATTAACACTTCACGTGATCTTGATTCTATCCCTCTGTTTATGCAGCCTAGAACTGTGTTGGCTTTTTTGGTAGCTGCTGCACACTGCTGGCTCATATTTAAATGGTTGTCTACTAGGACTCCAAGATCCTCTCACATCTTATTTATTTATTTATTTATTTGTCAAACATGTACAAGATAGCAGGTATAGGTATAATCATAAACATAATCAAAGTGAATAGTAGTATTGTAGTCCAACTTCCTGCTTGAGCAGGAGACCCTATACCATGCCGGACAAATGGCTGTCCAATCTCTTCTTAAAAATCTCCAGTGTTGGTGCTCCCTCCGAATGTTAGGTTTCTGAAGCCTAAGATTCTTCTCTGTTGCTAGAACTCTTTCCTCAAGCTATCTTGGTGTTTGCCCTCAGCCCTTATTGCTATATGAAGCTTCAAAGAGAAAGATAAATAGAATAACAGAGTTGGAAGGGACCTTGTAGGTCATCTAGTCCAACCCCCTGCTCAAGCAGGAGACCTTATACCATTTCTGACAGATGGCTGTCTAGTCTTTTCTTGAAAGTCTCAAGTGTTGAAGCTCCCACAACTTCCGAAGGCAAGCTGTTCCACTGGTTGATCGTTCTAACTGTCAGAAAGTTCCTCCTTATTTCCAGGTTGAATCTCTCCTTGATCAGTTTCCATCCATTATTCCTTGTCTGGCCTTCAGGTACTTTGGCAAATAGCTTGATCCCCTCCTCTCTGTGGCAGCCCCTCAAATACTGGAACACTGCTATCATGTCTCCCCTGGTCCTTCTCTTCACTAGACTAGCCATGCCCAGTTCCTGTAACCGTTCTTCAGATGTTTTAGCCTCCAGTTCCCTAATCATCTTGGTTGCTCTTCTCTGCACTTTCTCTAGAGTCTCAACATCTTTTTTTATAGTGTGTGCCCAAAACTGGATGCAGTACTCTAGGTGTGGTCTAACTAACGCTTTATAGAGTGGTATTAGTACCTCCCTAGTCCTAGAGT
>QLTV01002129.1:202428-223826 GCA_003457575.1 Thermophis baileyi
CACAACAATACACGAGCACACAATAGATACAAACTTAATGTAAACCGCTCCAAACTCGACTGCAGAAAATACGACTTCAGCAACAGAGTGATCAATGCCTGGAATTCACTACCTGACTCTGGTTTCTTCCCCAAACCCAAAAAACTTTAACCTTAGACTGTCTGCTGTCGACCTCACCCCATTCCTAAGAGGTCTGTAAGGGGCGTGCATAAGCGCACCAGCGTGCCTACCGTCCCTGTCCTACTGTCCTATTGTCCTCATCTATCTGTATTCACTTTGATTATGTTTATGTTTATACCTATACCTGCTATCTTGTACATGTTTGACAAATAAATAAATAAAATAAATAAATAAATACTTTGGCAGCAAAAGCAGAAGAAACAAATACATAAATGAATCGAGAAATTTTTTTTAAAAAAAAAATTAAAAATGGAGCATGGAATCGGAAAGCTTCCAAATGGACTTCTCACTGTCTCTGACCTGTAAAGGCGTCAGCAGAGAGGACGCTGGTCTTCTTGCGTCCAGAGACCCCATAGAGGAGGAACTTGTATTTGTGGGAAGGAGCCAGGTTGGTCACGGTGACTTCACGGGAGTCTCCATCCACAGGCAGGGCTTGGGGTTGTCCATCTGCATCCTTGTACTGGACCAGGAAGGAGTCAAAGGTCCCAGTGGGGACGGTCCAATAGAGATGAACAGAATTGCTAGTGATGTCCAGGACAGATAACTCCCCCAAGGTTGGTTGGACGGGAATTGCCACTTCTGAGTCTGTGGTTTGAGCTAAAACAGGAATATGGAAATAAAGATTTTGTTAGAATCAGTGGTGGGTTGCTGCCGGTTCGGACCGGTTCTCCCATACCGGTGGCGGAAATTTGCACCCTTTTGCTGAACCGGCAGCGATGGCCGACTGTCCACGCCCCCGAACCGGTTCTCCGGTCGCCGTGGCTGGCAAAGAACCAGAGGGTCATGCACAGAGGGTCATTTCCCCGATGTGACATAAATGCACACGCGAGCGAAGCGATGCAAACCGGTAGGGAAGGTAAGTGGAACCCACCCCTGGTTAGAATGTCTTGTCGGAGATACAGTCCAGCAACAGGGACATTCATCAACAAGGCTGCTTATAAAAGGAACCAGGAATGTTTACAGGATGACCCAAGAGCTGAAAAGCGACAGTCAAGATGACTTGGGAAGCTGACCTGTGGTGGCATCAGTGGAGAGGGGCCCGGAGCGCTTGCGTCTAGAGACTCCGTAGAGGTTGAACTTGTATCTACGAGAAGGAGCCAGGTTGGTCACAATGACTTCACGGAAGCCTCCCTCCACAGGTAACATTTGAGGTTGGCCATCTGCATCCTTGTACTGGATCAAGAATGAGTCAAAGGCCCCAGTGGGGATGGTCCAATGGAGTCGGACAGAACCACTCGTGACATCAAGGACTGAGAACTCTCCTAGGCTGGGTTGGACAGGAATTGGCTCCCCTGAGTCTCTAATGTGGGCTAAAGGAGAGGAATTTTAAAAAGGGTTAGTTATAAGAGCTTTGATGCTCGATATGAAATCCATAAGCTGCAACATTCAGTAAAAATTGCTGCTTGTTAAGGAAACCAAGAAAGTTAATATGAGGTTAAAGTATTTGAAAAGTTCCAAATCCTGAAGCTGACCTGTCGTGGCATCGGTGGAGAGTGGGCTGGACCGCTTGCGTCCGGAGACTCCATAGAGGTTGAACTTGTATCTGCGAGAGGGGGCTAGGTTGGTCACTGTGACTTCACGGGAGCCTCCCTCCACAGGCAACGTTTGGGGTTGCCCATCTGCATCCTTGTACTGGATCAGGAAGGAGTCAAAGCTCCCAGTGGAAATGGTCCAATGGAGTCGGACAGAATCACTTGTAACATCCAGTACTGAGAATTCTCCTAGGTTGGGTTGGACAGGAATCGGCTCCTCTGAGTCTGTAAGGCGGGCTTAAATAAGGAAATAAAAGAAAAGACTAAACTTATCATTTCCCTGGTCTTTGAGACAACATCCAAACGTTACTGGTTAAGAAAATCAAGAATGGTAATATAACAATAGCAAAAGCAATAGCACTTAAGACTTATATACCGCTTCACAGTGCTTTACAGCCCTCTCTAAGCCGTTTACAGAGTCAGCATATTGCCCCCAACAATCTGGGTCCTCATTTTACTGACCTCAGAAGGATGGAAGGCTGAGTCAACCTTGAGCCGGTGAGATGTGAACTGCCGAACTGCAGGCAGCCGGCAGGCAGCAGAAGTAGCCTGCAGTACTGCATTCTAACCACTGCGCCATCACGGCTCTTATGGAAGAATATCATTGGAAAACTCCCCTAGCCATGCCATATCCTGAAGCTGACCTGTGGTGGCATCGGTGGAGAGGGGCCTGGAGCGTTTACGCCCTGAGACTCCATAGAGGTTGAACTCGTATCTGCGGGAAGGAACCAGGTGGGTCACAGTGACTTCATTGGAGCCTCCCTCCACAGGTAACGCTTGAGGTTGGCCATCTGAATCCTTGTATTGGATCAGGAAGGAGTCAAATCTCCCGGTGGGGACAGTCCAATAGAGTCTGACAGAATTGCTTGTGACATCCAGGACGGAGAACTCCCCTAGGCTGGGTTGGACAGGAATTGTTTCCTCTGTGTCTGTAAGTTGAGCTAAAACAGAGAGAGAACAAGAAAAGGCTCACTTACAGTTGCATTGAAGTTGGAGATTACATCTAGGAGGTGATGGTACATTTAGCAAATATGCTATTTGCATCTTCTGAGCCCGTAAGGAAATGAGAAATGTTAATATACATATACAAGAGCTGAAAAGCTCACAGGCATGCTAAATCCTGAAGCTGACCTGTAGTGGCATCAGTGGAGAAGGGGCTGGACCGCTTGCGCCCGGAGACGCCATAGAGGTTGAACTTGTATCTGCGAGAAGGAGCAAGGTTGGTCACTGTGACTTCACGGGAGTTTCCCTCAACTGGCAAAGCTTGGGGTTGGCCATCTGCATCCTTGTACTGGATCAGGAAGGAGTCAAAGCTCCCGGTGGAGACAGTCCAATAGAGCCGGACAGAATTACTTGTGACATCAATGACTGAGAACTCCCCCAGGCTGGGTTGGATAGGAACTGGTTCCTCTGAGTCTACCAAGGGAACTAAATCAGGGAAAAGAAAGAAAAGGCTCAGTTATAATGTCCCTGGTCTTGGAGATGCAACCCAAAAGCTCTAACAATCAGTAAAAAAGACCACATTTGCGACAACCATGACCTGGATGACTGACAATCTCCATAGACAATCAGTAAAAAGTTAATTTGTTAAGGAAATCAAGAATGTTAATTTGCAAGAATAATATCGGAAAAGTGCTCAGCTGTGCTAAATTCAGAAGCTGACCTGTGGTGGCATCAGTGGAGAGGGGGTTGATGCGCTTGCGCCCAGAGACTCCATACAGGTTGAACTTGTATCTGCGAGAAGGAGCCAGGTTGGTCACAGTAACTTCACGGAGGCCTCCCTCAACTGGCAAAGCTTGAGGTTGGCCATCTGCATCCTTGTACTGGATCAAGAAGGAGTCAAAGCTCCCAGTGGAAACAGTCCAATAGAGTCGGACAGAATCGCTTGTGATGTCAAGGGCTGAGAACTCCCCCAGGCTGGGTTGGACAGGATTTGTCTCCTCTGAATCAGTAAGGCGGGCTAAAACAGGAAAACGAATGAAAAGGTTTAGTTAGAATTTCCCCGATCTTCAAGATGCCATCCAAAGCTGGAACAATCAATTAAAAAAATTCTTGTTAAGGAAATTGAAAACATTAACGTGGAGGAATAATATCTGAAGGGCCTCCAGCTGTGCTAAATCCTGAAGCTGACCTGTGGTGGCATCGGTGGACATGGGGTTGGAGCGTTTGCGCCCGGAGACTCCATAGAGGTTGAACTTGTATCTGCGAGAAGGAGCCAGGTTGGTCACAGTGACTTCACGGGAATCTCCCTCCACAGGTAACGCTTGAGGTTGGCCATCTGCATCCTTGTACTGGACCAGGAAGGAATCAAAGCTCCCAGTGGGGACAGTCCAATGGAGACGGACAGAATCAGTTGTGACATCAAGAACGGAAAACTCCCCTAGGCTGGGTTGGACAGGAATTGGCTCCTCTGGGGTTTGAGCTGAAAGAGGGATATGGAAAAGAAAAATGCTTGGTTCAAATGCCCGGCTGTTGAAGATGCAACCTCAGAACTGAAAGATTCAGTAAAATGCTGCCTGCAAATGAATGTTAATGTTAAGGTACAGGTCGTTAATATGAAGGTACAAGAGCTGAAAAGTCCCAGCCACTCAGACTCTTGAAACTGACCTGTGGTGGCATCGGTGGAGAGGGGGCTGGACCGCTTGTGTCCAGAAACTCCATAGAGATTGAACTTGTATCTGTGGGAAGGAGCCAAGTTGGTTACAATGGCTTCATTGGCACCTCCTTCTACAGTTAACGCTTGGGATTGGCCATTGGCATCCTTGTACTGGATCAGGAAGGAATCAAAGCTCCCGGTGGAGATGGTCCAATGGAGATGGACAGAAGTGCTTGTGACATCCACGACTGAGAACTCTCCCAGGCTGGGTTGGACAGTAATTGGCTCTTCTGAATCTGTAAGGTGGGCTAAAACGGGAAAATGAAAGAAAAGGCATAGTTATATTAGTCTTGATGTTGGATATGCCAGACCTCCCCAACATTTCCAGGTTGGTGTCCCAGAGTGGGGGGAGGGGGAAAAGAGGGGACGGTTTTGTGGGAGGGGTAGGCACATGCGCACACATGAACACCCATTGCTCACGTGAGTGGGGCCGCGAGCGCCGACACTCATGCAAATGGGCTGTGAGTGCCCGCGTGAGTGTGGCCCAAAATGCCAACAACGCTCACAGCAATGCTCGGATGAGTGGGGCCGCGAGCACCCATGACGCTTGCGTGAGTGGGGCTGTGTCCCTGAGGACACACACACACGCACCAGCCAACTACTCATGCGACACGATGAGTAATAAGCCCACAGGTTGGGGACCCCTGGGATATGCTAGCCAGCAGTTGAAACATTCAGCAAATATGCTATTTGTTAACGAAAGCAGGAAAGCAGTTAATACAATGTTACAATATCTTAATATTGCCAGGCAGAATGTCTCCTGAAGCTGACCTGTGATGGCATCTGTGGAGAGGGGGGTGGAGCGTTTACGCCCAGAAATGCCATAGAGGTTGAACTTGTATCTACGAGAAGGAGCCAGGTTTGTCACCGTGACTTCACGGGAACCTCCCTCAACTGGCAATGCTTGGGGTTGACCATCTGCATCCTTGTACTGGACCAGGAAGGAGTCAAAGCTCCCAGTGGGGACAGTCCAATGGAGTCGGACAGAATCACTCGTGACATCAAGGACTGAAAATTCTCCTAGGTTGGGTTGGGCAGGAATTGGCTCCCCTGAATCTGTAAGGCGGGCTAAAGCAGAGGGGAAAATTATCGGTGCCTTAGTGTTGGATATGCAATCCAAAAGCTGCAACATTCAGTAAAAAAAATTCTGCTTGTTAAGGAAACCAACAAAGTCAATATGAAGTTACAGTATTTGAAAATTTCCAAATGCTGAAGCTGACCTGTGGTGGCATCGGTAGAGAGGGGCCCGGAGCGCTTTCGCCCAAAGATTCCATAGAGGTTGAACTTGTATCTGCGAGAAGGAGCCAGGTTGGTCACGGTGACTTCACGGGAATCTCCCTCCACAGGTAACGCTTGAGGTTGGCCATCTGCATCCTTGTACTGGATCAGGATGGAGTCAAAGCTCCCGGTGGAGACTGTCCAATGGAGACGGACGGAATCGCTCGTGACGTCTAGGACTGAGAACTCTCCGAGACCAGGTTGGAGAGGACTTGCATCCTCTGAGCCTGTAAGGTGAGCTAAAACAAGGAGAGACGTGGTAAATTATGGAAGCAGCAGTGATGGTTCATTTTTGTAGTTCTGTATTTTCTAAATACTTCAAAACACAAACTAAAATAAAATTCAGGGAAGGAGAACCCTTTGAAGGTGAAGGATTTTAAAATTATCCAGGGTAGGTTTTTATGGGGAATAAATCCTGTCCTTCTTTTTAGCTTTTTTGGATGAAAAGTAATACAGGTAGTCCTCACTTACTGACCACTCATATAAATGGATATACAGGATACATGGGTACTTTTAAAAAGTACTACTGCTAATTCTCATGGAAAGGGCCATTCACTGATAAGTCGGAGCCAATGTTGGGGTATATTTTTGGCAACTAAAATTCTTGGCTTAGCCATGAGTACATACAGCATATGAGAAAATATTTTCGGGTTTTATCGATATTATAGCAATTGATATAATTCATTGCTAAAATGCCTAAAAAATTGGAAGGGTGCAAAAGTTTTGGTAGCCATTTTCCTGGTTTATAAGAGGTCCACATAATAATATGAAGACAACAATTTTAGGAAGCTTTGGTAGCTCTGTTCTTGCTCGCAATGTGAAGAAAGCTTGTAAAAGCTTCAAACAAAAAAAATTAGAAATACATAGGATGGTTGCCCATTCCAGATATGACTATCTATAAGAGACAAAACCTAACCAAGCCCCTCCCCCCCATGACCAATATTCTCTTAGATAACCATTTGTCTGAAGTGGTGTAGGTTTTCCTGCCTAAGCAGGGGGTTGGACTAGAAGACCTCCAAGGTCTCTTCCAATTCTGTTATTCTATTCTATTCTATTCTATTCTATTCTATTCTATTCTATTCTATTCTATTCTATTCTATTCTATTCTATTCTATTCTATTCTATTCTATTCTATTCTATGCTATGCTATGCTATGCTATGCTATGCTATTCTATTCTATTCTATTCTATTCTATTCTATTCTATTCTATTCTATTCTATTCTATTCTATTCTATTCTATTCTATTCTATTCTATTCTATTCTATTCTATTCTATTCTATTCTATTCTATTCTATTCTATTCTATTCTTCTCCAGGCTGTCGTGTTTTGGGCTGTAAATTTTTAAGTTAAAAAAAAATCAGAAAATGCATTTTAAAGCATTTATCAGTTATAAGGTTGGGAAGCTATTTCTCATGAAGTAATCTGAAGGTTTTTCAGTGCTTTCAGTCATTTTTGCTCATAACTCTCATCAGAAGAAACAACACCTAAAGAATTAGTGAAGCGATTAACAATTAACAATTAAGAATAATTCATCGGTGGAATGACTTGCCTCCAGAAGTTGTGGGTGCTCCAATACTGGAGGTTTTTAAGAAGAGATTTGTCTGAAATGGTATAGGCTTTCCTGCTTAAGCAGGGGGTTGGACTAGAAGACCTCCAAGACCCCTTCTAACTGTTATTCTGATAGCTGGCTTGTTTCTATGTGTCCTTTCTTTAATAGCAATAGCAATAGCAATAGCACTTAGACTTACATACCGCTTCATAGTGCTTTACAGCCCTCTCTAAGCGGTTCACAGAGTCAGCATATTTGCCCCCAACAATCTGGGTCCTCATTTTACCTCAGACCTCGGAAGGATGGAAGGCTGAGTCAACCTTGAGCCGGTGAGATTTGAACCGCCGAACTGCAGCTAGCAGTCAGCTGAAGTAGCCTGCAGTGCTGCACTCTAACCACTGCGCCACCTCGGCTCTTTATTCCAGTGAGTGCCCCTTCATGCTATGCATTCTACTCCTGCAAAGTCCTAACTGATGGAAAGTCCCATTTCATACAAGTTCCAAAGTTTGAAAGACGAACAACACAAAAATCTAATTCTGCTCGTCTGGAATTCAGCAAAATGAATTTTCTACACGGTCATCTAATTTTTTTCACAGATCACAGGCAAAACTTTGAAAAAGGAAACAAGCAGAACTTTAGTTCTAATACAAAACGAAGTGACTAGCATTCAATCTCTCAGTCTCCCTTATCTGTAAGAAACTCTGCAAGGGATTCAAAATTTTATAATCGAAGAGGGAACTACCATCTGGTACTCTCACACAGATGAAATAAAAAGTCATTTTATTCCCACACTAGCAGGAAATAAACTCACTGTTTCCAGATTAATAAACTCAAGGTTGAAAACTGTTCTCCAGTTGAAATAGATTGCAATTTGAGCACTGGGCAGTAAAATAGGTAGACAGAGAGACAGAGAGACGGACAGACGGACAGACGGACGTGGAGGGAGGCAGGCAGGCAGGCAGATAAACAGACACGAAGGAGAGAGATTCATGGATAAAGACTATTGGACATGTTAAGTCTAATGAATACCAACTATGCACTTAGAACTTTATAATTTGATTGGAGAAGAAGCCTCCTCATTGCTCCTAGGTTAGAAATCTGGAGCATCATAGGAAAGAAATGAATCATTCAGCCACAAGCTGATTATGTGACTTCTCAAACTCATGGCTATACAATCAGGCATAAAACAACAACAACAACAACAACAACAAAGAAAAGCAAAAGTCAAACAGGAAAGGAAAATCACCAAATATATGAAGAAAGTCTAACAGAGGGAATATGAAACAAGGAATGGCAAAACAAGGGAACCATCTCGCATTTCTATGCTGCCAACTGAGAGGAAAGACTGTTAAAATGAGACTGCAATTTCTTAAAGGCTAAGTTGATACCCGAAGCTGACCTGTGGTGGCATCGGTGGAGAGAGGGCTGGAGCGTTTACGCCCAGAGATTCCATAAAGGTTGAACTTGTATTTGTGCGAAGGAGCCAGGTTGGTCACAGTGACTTCTTGAGAGCCTCCTTCTATGGGCAATGCTTGGGGTTGGCCATCTGCATCCTTGTACTGGACCAGGAAGGAGTCAAAGTTTCCGGTGGGGACAGTCCAGTAGAGACGGACAGAATCGCTTGTGACATCAAGAACTGAGAACTCCCCCAGGCTGGGTTGGATAGGAATTGGTTCCTCTGAGTCTGCCAAGTGAACTAAAACAAAGAAAAGAAAAGAAAAAGGGTTAGTTATAATTTCTTTGGTCTTGAAGGTGTCACTCAAGAACTGGAACAATCAGTAAAAAGATTTCTTGTTAAGGAAGTCAAGAATGTTAATATGGAAGAGTAAACATCTGAAGAACCCCCAGTCGCACCATATCCTTGAAGCTGACCTGTGGTGGCATCGGTGGAGAGGGGCCTGGAGCGTTTACGCCCAGAGACTCCATAGAGGTTGAACTTGTATCTGCGAGAAGGAACCAGGTTGGTCACAGTGACTTCACGGGAATCTCCCTCCACAGGTAATGCTTGGGGTTGGCCATCTGCATCCTTGTACTGGACTAGGAAGGAATCAAAGCTCCCAGTGGGAACGGTCCAATGGAGACGAACAGAATCGCTTGTGACGTCCAGGACTGACAATTCTCCTAGGCTGGGTTGGACATCAATAGCCTCCTTTGAAACTGTAATATGGAGGGGGGGGGGAGAAAAGGAAAGGTTTAGTTGAAATTACACCGATGTTGTAGATGCAATCCAGCAGTTCTAATGTTCAGCAACTAAGGTATTTGTTAAGGAAATCAGGAATGTTAATACAATGTTAGAATATCTTAAAATTTCCCAGGTAGAATGTCATCTGAAGCTGACCTGTGGTGGCATCGGTGGAGAAGGGGCTGGAGCGTTTGCGCCCGGAGATTCCATAGAGGTTGAATTTATATCTGCGCGAAGGAACCAGGTTGGACACGGTGACTTCACGGGAGTCTCCCTCCACAGGCAAAGCTTGGGGTTGGCCATCTGCATCCTTGTACTGGATGAGGAAGGAATCAAAGTTCCCGGTGGGGACAGTCCAATGGAGATGGACAGAATCACTTGTGATATCAAGGACTGAGAACTCTCCAAGGCTGGGTTGCACAGGAATTGGCTCTTCTGTGTTTGTAAGGTGGGCTAAAACACAGAAAAGAAAGAAAATACTTATTTATAATTTCACTGATCTTGGAGATGCCATGCAAAAGCTGGAATAGTCAATAAAAAGGTTGCTAATTATCAAAACCAAGAACATTAATATGGAAGAATAATATGTGAAGAGTCCCCAGCCAAGCTAAATCCTGAAGCTGACCTGTGGTAGCATCGGTGGAGAGGGGGGTGGAACGTTTGCGCCCAGAGACTCCATAAAGGTTGAACTTGTATCTGCGTGAAGGAGTCAGGTTAGTCACTGTGACTTCACGGGAGCCTCCCTCCACAGGCAACACTTGGGGTTGGCCATCTGCATCCTTATACTGGATCAGGAAAGAGTCAAAGGTCCCAGTGGAAATGGTCCAATGGAGGTGGACAGAATTGCTTGTGACATCAAGGACTGTGAAGTCTCCTAGGCTGGGTTGGACAGGAATTGCCTCCTTTGAGTCTATAATGTGTGGAGAAAAAGAAAGAAAGAAAGAAAGAAAGAAAGAAAGAAAGAAAGAAAGAAAGAAAGAAAGAAAGAAAGGAAGGAAGGAAGGAAGGAAGGAAGGAAGGAAAGAAGGAAGGAAAGAAGGAAGGAAAGAAGGAAAGAAGGAAAGAAGGAAAGAAGGAAGGAAGAAAAGGAAAGAAGGAAGGAAGGAAAGGAAAGGAAAGAAAAGGAAAGGAAAGGAAAGGAAAGGAAAGGAAAGAAGGAAGGAAGGAAGGAAGGAAGGAAGGAAGGATCAGTTACAAATGCACTAATGTTGCAGATGCAATCCAACAGTTTGTACATTCAGCAAATATGCTATTTGTTAAGAAAATTAGGAATCTTAATATTATGTTACAATATCTTAAAATCTTCCAGGCAGAATGTCTTCTGAAGCTGACCTGTGGTGGCATCAGTGGAAAGGGGGCTGGAGCGTTTGCGCCCAGAGATTCCATAGAGGTTGAACTTGTATCTCTGTGAAGGAGTCAGGTTGGTCACTGTGACTTCACGGGAGCCTCCCTCCACAGGCAATGCTTGGGGTTGGCCATCTGCATCCTTGTACTGGATCAAGAAGGAGTCAAAGCTCCCGGTGGAGACAGTCCAATAGAGTCGGACAGAATCGCTTGTGATGTCAAGGGCTGAGAACTCCCCCAGGCTGGATTGGATAGGATTTGTCTCCTCTGAATCTGTAAGGCGAGCTAAAACAGGAAAACGAATGAAAAGGCTTAGTTAGTATTTCCCCGATCTTCGAGATGCCACCCAAAAGCTGGAACAATCAATAAAAAAATTTCTTCTTAAGGAAGTCAAGAACATTAACATGGAGATATAATATCTGAAGGGCCTTCAGCCATGCTAAATCCTGAAGCTGACCTGTGGTGGCATCGGTGGACATGGGGCTGGAGCGTTTGCGCCCGGAGACTCCATAGAGGTTGAACTTGTATCTGCGGGAAGGAGCCAGGTTGGTCACTGTGACTTCACGGGAGCCTCCCTCCACAGGTAATGCTTGGGGTTGGCCATCTGCATCTTTGTACTGGATCAGGAAGGAATCAAAGCTCCCGGTGGAGACAGTCCAATGGAGACGGACAGAATCAGTTGTGACATCAAGGACGGAAAACTCCCCTAGGCTGGCTTGGACAGGAATTGGCTCCTCTGAGTCTGTCAGGTGGGCTAAAATAAGGAAATAAAAGAAAAAACTAACTTTTAATTTCCCTGGTCTTTGAGATAACACCCAAGCGTTGAAACCGTCACTAAAAAGGTTGCTGGTTAAGAAAATCAAGAATGATTACATGGAAGAATAATATTTGAAGAATCCCCAGCCATGCCATTTCCTGTAACTGACCTGTGGTGGCATCGGTAGAGAGGGGCCCGGAGCGTTTGCGCCCGGAGACTCCATAGAGGTTGAACTTGTATCTACGAGAAGGAGCCAGGTTGGTCACAGTGACTTCACGGGAATCTCCCTCCACAGGTAACGCTTGGGGTTGGCCATCTGCATCTTTGTATTGGATCAGGAAGGAATCAAAGCTCCCAGTGGGGACAGTCCAATGGAGACGGACAGAATCAGTTGTGACATCAAGGATAGTAAACTCTCCTAGGCTGGGTTGCACAGAAATTGTCTCCTCTATATCTGTAACGCGGGCTAAAACAAAGAAAATAAAGAAAAGACTTAATTAAATTTTCCTGATCTTGGAATGCCATCTAGGAGATGGAATAATCAGTAAAAATTGTTGCTTATTAAGGAAATCAAGACAATGAATACAAAATAATAATATCTGAACTGCCCTGTGGAAGACTTCCTGCATTGTTTAAAAGCACCTGTATGCCTTCCTTCCACTTCCCTCTCAGCCCGCCTCCATTGTCATAGCAACTGAGCGGCCAATCAAAGAACAGTTGTCAAAGGAACAGCAGTTTAGGGCAGGAGGGGAGAAGGAGGGAAGACAAAATGGCTGCCAGGGAGCTCTGCTGCCTCAGGCTTCATGAAGAAGAGGTTGAATAAGCGAAGCCAAAGCCCCGGAGAAATAAAGAGGCAAACTAAAAGATAGACTGCCCTGATGAAGAGTGGCAACTGGAAGGAGGCAAAAACTGAGAAAACTAGGGAGAGAGAGGCATTTATTTCTTTCCCTTAGAAGTGAAGTGAGGGAAAAGTTCTTGGAGCCATTTCCCTCAGATGCAGTAAATTTTCAAAATAGGAAAAGTGTCCACAAGCCCTGCCAGGAACCTACAAACAGAAAAGACAAAGTAACAGCCAAGTTTTGGACTGAATAAGAACAGAAAACGAATAAAAAAGATAAAAAGACAAATTGAACTCTGCAAAAAGGAGGATAGCTCTAATTGTGAGTGCCAGCAGAGTCATACAAGTAGTCCTCGCTTAATGTCCGCTTGTTCAGAGACCTTTTGAACTTAATGTGATGCTGAATGAGGGGATTCACAATGGGTCTTCATAGCTGCACTGTCACACTGTTCCCATGTCACGTGATCACGATTTGAGTACAAGGCAATTGGCTCACAATTATGACATTGTAGCATCCTATAGACATGCGATCACCATTTGTGATATTCACTGCTGGCTTCGGACAAGCAAACTCAAAGGGGAAAATAGCAGGAGGTCTCAAATGGCAATTGGTGACATGGGACACAGCGACCATGTAGGATTCGCCTAACAACTGCAACTGGGATTCTTACTAGTGTCATATGACGGCACAGTCAATGACATTATGCCTTACTACCACATTGTTTAGTGATGGAAATCTAGGTTCCAAATACCATTGTAGACTACCTGTATAGGGACTAAAACAACAAATTTATAAAAGTCAACAATACACCTACTGGAGATACAGAAGAGAAAAATATGAAAATAATAGTGAAATCATAGTTTAAAGAAAACAAAGAGTTTATAGAAAATAGATAAAGTAGAATATAGTTTTATTCTACTTTATTATTGTTAATTTATGAATGACTGAAAAGAATGTATGGTTTACTCTTTTTTTTTTGGTACGATGTTCTTTTGTAATTAAATCAATATCTCGCTCCTTCCCACCCACCCCCCAAATACTGAAGGGAGATGCAAAAAAAAATTCACAACCACTGGTGCAAGTTTCCGGTGCTTTGTGGCTATTAAGACTGGTCAATCTAGTTATTACTAGTTCACACATACAAAAAAAGGAACCTGCAACAAGCCTCCAGCCATGCTAGCTTATCAAACTGACCTGTGGTGGCATCAGTGGAGAGGGGGCCGGAGCGTTTACGCCCTGAGACTCCATAGAGGTTGAACTTGTATCTGCGGGAAGGAACCAGGTGGGTCACAGTGACTTCATTGGAACCTCCATCTATGGGCAACGCTTGGGGTTGGCCATCTGCATCCTTGTACTGGATCAGGAAGGAGTCAAAGCTCCCGGTGGAGACAGTCCAATAGAGCCGGACAGAATCACTTGTGACATCAAGAACTGAGAACTCCCCCAGGCTGGGTTGGATAGGAACTGGTTCCTCTACCAAAGGAACTAAATCAGGGAAAGAAAGAAAAGGCTCAGTTATAATGTCCCTGGTCCTGGAGATGCAACCCAAAAGCTGGAACAATCAGTAAAAAGGACAACATTTGGGACAACCATGACCTGGATGACTGAGAATCTCCATAGACAATCAGTACAATTAAGGAAATCAATGTTAATTTGGAAGAATAATATCTGTGCTCAGCCGTGCTAAATACTGAAGCTGACCTGTGGTGGAATCTGTAGAGAGGGGGCTGGAGCGTTTGCGCCCAGAGACTCCATACAGGGTGAACTTGTATCTATGAGAAGGAGCCAGGCTGGTCACGGTAACGTCACGGGAGTTTCCCTCAACTGGCAAAGCTTGAGGTTGGCCATCTCCATCCTTGTACTGGATCAGGAAAGAGTCAAAACTCCCACTGGAGACAGTCCAATAGAGTCGGACAGAATCGCTTGTGACATCAAGGACTGAAAAGTCCCCTAGGCTGGGTTGGACAGGAATTGGCTCCTCAGACTCTGCAAAGGGGATTAAACAGAAAGGAAAGGGTTCATTATAATTTCACTGGTTTTGGAAATGCAACCCAAAAACTGAAATGGTCAAAAAAGTTACCTGTTAAGGAAATCAAGAATGTTACTATGAAATAATACTATCTGAAAAGTGCAAAGCCACGCTAAAACCTGAAGCTGACCTGTGGTGGCTTCCGTGGCAAGCGGCCTAGAACGTTTTTCCCCGGAGACTCCATAGAGGTTGAACTTGTATCTGCGGGAAGGAGCCAGGTTGGTCACTGTGACTTCATTGGCGCCTCCTTCCACAGGCAACGCTTGTGGTTGGCCATCTGCATCCTTGTACTGGATGAGGAAGGACTCAAAGCTCCCCGTGGAAATGGTCCAATGGAGACGGACAGAATCACTTGTGACGTCCAGGACAGAGAACTCCCCCAGGCTGGATTGGACAGGAAATTGTTCTTCTGAATTTGTAAGGCGAGCTAAACATGAACATGAAAGAGAAGGGATAATTGCATTGATGTTGCAAATATAATACAGTAGCTGGAAAAAAAATCAGCAAATATGCTACATATAAAGAAAATCAATAATACAGTACTAATATGATTTTTAAATCTCCCAGGCAGAGAATTTCCTGGAACTGACCTGTCGTGGCAAAAGTAGAGATAGGGTTGGAGCGTTTGCGACCTGAGACTCCATAGAGATTGAACTTGTATCTGCGCGAAGGAACCAGGTTGGACACGGTGACTTCATGGGAGTCTCCCTCCACGGGCAATGCTTGGGGCTGGCCATCTGCATCCTTGTACTGGATCAGGAAGGAGTCAAAGCTCCCTGTAGAAACAGTCCAATGGAGTCGGACAGAATCGCTTGTGACATCAAGCACTGACAGTTCTCCCAGGCTGGATTGGAAAGAAGCTGGCTTCTCGGGCTCTGTGGTTTGAGCTTAAAGAGGAATATGGAAGAAAAGCTTGATTAGAATGTCTGACTGTTGGCGATACAACCCTGGAGTTGAAACATTCAATAACCGTGCTACTCATTAAAGAAACTAGAAATGTTAATACGAAGTTACAAGAGCGGAAAAATCTCAGCACAATGACTCCTGAAGCTGACTTGTGGTGGCATAAGTAGAGGCGAGGGTGGGGGCACAGCGTTTTTGTCCAGAGACTCCATAGAGGTTGAACTTGTATCTGTGGGAAGGAGCCAGGTTGGTTACAATGACTTCCTTGGAGTCTCCCTCCACAGGCAGGGCTTAGGGTTGGCCATCTGCATCTTTGTACTGGACCACAAAGGAGTCAAAGCTCCCAGTGTGGATGGTCCAATAGAGATGGACCAAAGCATTTGTGGCATCAAGGACCAAGAAGTCCCCAGGCTGGATTGGATAGGAACTGCAATCTCAATATTTGGAATTGAGGCTTAAAAAGAGAGAAATAGAAGGAAAAGATTATAATAATCTTTGTGGTAGTAAAAATTAACTACGGTAAGTACTGTGTTTGGAAAATATTTATGTATAATTTGATGTTGTTCTATTATTGCTAATTTTGAGATAATATCAAGAGGTTGAAAATATGACACTTGTCTTCTTTATGTTCAGAATGATCCTGTTGTACTTGGCTTCATCCCCAGTCTTGGACTCTATCAAGACTTTAAAAAATGAGAATTATTCAGACCTATGAAGTGGCTACCATCCTGTCAGGAGAATCCTCTCTTGATCTGCTGCAAAAAATACCTGATATATATTGCTTCCCAATACTTGAATTAGTTTTGGTGTCCACCAGATGGACAAAGAACAGTTGAAAAATGGGAAGAAATATTCTGAAGGGGCCAGGCAAAACAACAAAAACCCAGCACAATATTAACAAAAGATCCAACTTGCAAGAGCTAGTATGAAACAAGATATTGAAGTGTTAGGCAACTACTGCAGCAATAACACTGCTTAATAAGGAAACCAATCATGCTGATCTGAAGGTACAATATCTGAAAATCTCACAATCCTTGAAGCTGACCTGTGGTGGCATCTGTGGAGAGGGGGGTGGAACGTTTGCGCCCCGAGACTCCATAGAGGTTGAACTTGTATCTACGAGAAGGAGCCAGGTTGGTCACCGTGACTTCACGGGAGTCTCCCTCCACAGGCAACGCTTGGGGTTGGCCATCTGCATCCTTGAACTGGATCAGGAATGAATCAAAGCTCCCAGTGGGGACAGTCCAATGGAGTCGGACAGAATCACTCGTGACATCAAGGACTGAGAAATCTCCTAGGCTGGGTTGGACAGGAATTGGCTCTCCTGAGTCTCTAATGTGGGCTAAAGCAGAGAAATAAAAAAGGGCTCAGTTATAAGAGTTATAAAAAAATTCACCGCATATAGGCAGATTTAACCATAGTTTCAATTGGGAAACTCTGACCCTCCTAGACCAGGCCAAGTTCAAAAATGCCAGGGAATTTCAAATCAGCCATCAATAGACACATAGACATTAACAACATCTATAGATTATGCAAAAGAGACAATCAATCAGCCCAAAAGAGAAAAAGACTCCAGCACCTCTCCACCAGTAATCAGCACTCAGATCAGCATAGATTAACCCCAAGGTTAACTTCAGACCAACAATCAAGTAAGCAATACCCCAATCAAGAAACTAAGGTACCAAAGAGCCAAAAGTAAACAGCCCAACCAAAGAATCTCTAAGGCTGCCCCCAGCCACAGAGACAGGCAAGACACCAGAATATAAACCGACAACAAACAGAACTCCTTACTAGTACTGATGATGTTACCTAGTTAGGGTAATGAAATGTCTGCAAGAAAACAAGCATGCTCAGAGAACACCAGGGACCCCTCATTTCAACCCTGAGCTACAAATATTCTCCTTTATTAGTTGTTATAAGAGCCTTGATGTTGGATATGCAACCCAGAAGCTGCGACATTCAGTAATAATTGCTTGTTAAGGAAACCAAGACAGTCAATATGAAGTTACAGTATTTGAAAAGTTCCAAATCCTGAAGCTGACCTGTGGTGGCATCGGTGGAGAGCGGGCTGGATCGCTTGCGCCCAAAGACTCCATAGAGGTTGAACTTATATCTGCGAGAAGGAGCCAGATTGGTCACCGTGACTTCACGGGAGTCTCCCTCCACAGGCAACGTTTGGGGTTGGCCATATACATCCTTGTACTGGATCAGGAAGGAGTCAAAGCTTCCAGTGGGGACGGTCCAATAAAGACGGACAGTATCGCTTGTGACATCCAGGACTGAGAACTCCCCCAGGCTGGGCTTAATCACTATGGTCTCATCTGGTTTCTCCTTTTTTGGTTCCTGAACTGCAGCTATAAGGGACAGGGAATAAAAAAAAAGTTGTCAGCACCATTTCTCACTAGGACTGCTTTCCCTTGTAACTTGCAGTAAATCTTTCCGAGAAAATACTGGAAATAAACCTGTACGTTTTCTATATATATTCTTTGCATGTTCCTAATAGTTCTAGATGGGACGCGGTGGCTCAGTGGCTAAGACGCTGAGCTTGTTGATCGAAAGGTTGGCAGTTCAGTGGTTCGAATCCCTAGTGCCGCGTAACGGGGTGAGCTCCCGTTACTTGTCCCAGCTTCTGCCAACCTAGCAGTTCGAAAGCACGTAAAAAATGCAAGTTAAAAAAATAGGGACCACCTTTGGTGGGAAGGTAACAGCGTTCCATGCGCCTTTGGCGTTTAGTCATGCCGGCCACATGACCACGGAGACGTCTTCGGACAGCGCTGGCTCTTCAGCTTTGAAACGGAGATGAGCACTGCCCCCTAGAGTCGGGAACAACTAGCACATATGTGCGAGGGGAACCTTTACCTAATAGTTCTATTAATAGTTAACTTTCACTGATTTCTCTTTTGTACAAAGTGAATATGTGCTGCAAGATGACAAGAAAACATTAGGAAACGCTTTCCTATTTTTTTACATATTAAAAGAGAAGGAAGAGGAGCTTTTTATGATTGAAGGAAAGATAGTCGCCAGGCTCATGGTATTGCTAACCTGTCACAGCATCTGCAAAGAGAGGTCCAAGGCGCTGTGTCCCCAAAATGCCATAGAGGTTGAATCTGTATCTTTGGGAGGGAACCAAATTGGGAATAATGACTTCGCGGGAATCTCCGTCCATACGCAAGGCTTGATCGTTGCCTTCTGAGTCTTGATACTGGAGCGAAAAGGAATCAAATCTGCCTGAAGGGACTCTCCATGTAAGATGGGCAGAGTTGCTGGTCACCTCTGATACAGCCAGATCCCTGAGGACAGTTTTGTGGATGGACACATCCTCCTGTGATCCTGTGGAAATAAAAGATAGCCGCCCTCTTTCAGATCTCTAGCTCCTGTCCATCTTTCAAGACACCGGTTATGTTTTTAAGTCTGCAGTCCTAGGTTTAGCTGTGTGCGGATCTGTATAAATTCCATCCCTTTTATTATTTACTTTACAATAATAAAGCAATATATTGGCAAGCTGTTCCTTTAATGGATTATATTTGGCTGGCTGTATTCCCAAGCCTAGGGCTCTAAATGTGTTAAGGGCCTTGTTTCCTGATTTTATTATTAACTGGCCAGTAGTGGGTTCTAAAACCCATTGCTACCGGTTCGTGCGCACGCTTGCGCACATGCGTGATGCTTCTGCGCATGCACAGAAGCGTCCTGGGCGGGTGGGCGGAGCCTCCTGCCGCCGCCGCTACCGGTTCTAAGAACTGGGCCAAACCGGGAGAAACCCACCGCTGTAACTGGCCAAGTATCTCAGCTGCTGTGTATATTTATTTTGGATGTTTTTATATTGTTTTATATTTTTGGAATTCTAAGCTGAGTCATTGATTGAGATGTGTGGCTATAGAAATGGAATAAATAAATATAAACACATAACAAGTGATAAAAATCCATGTTCATTCGCAATGGCAACTTTTCCTAAATTACATAACTTTCACACATCCCTGTGAACAATGTCACGAGAAAGCATATTTTAATGCACACATCATAGTGCAGACTTTTAGAATGTGTATTTGCCCAGTCTGTCTTTTTCCTCCACATGAACATCCATTTTTGTATCCACCTCTTGGAAACATACTTCTTTTTCAGATGCATCTCTCACAACGTTTCCTTTTTGTCATTCGCCACCAACTCGATCTGCAGGGTTGACTCTTTCGATTTTGGTCATGATGCAAATATACCGGGGGTGGGTTCTGGCTTACCTCGCTGCCAGTTCGCTTCCTCACGCGCCTTGTGGGCGCTTCATGTGCGCGTGCATGCGCAGTGCTAAAAACCCGGCTTCTGCGCATGCACAGAAGCAAAAAACAGATGGCGGCGCCTATGGCACCGCTGAGAGAGCCAGTTCGGGGGCGTGTCCAGCTGGCCATCGCTGGCAGTTCGGCGAGTGGGGGGAAATTCTCACTACCGGTTCTATAGAGCCGGTCCGAACCGGCAGGAACCCACCTCTGAAATATATACTTACTATCACATGGAGGCTGGTTCTGAGAGAAGCTGAAATCAAGCGTTATCCTTGGGAGAAAGCAACTGGGTAGGGAAGGAGAGTCACAACATGTCTTGCAGGGAAATTCTGTGGCTCCCTTTAACCATTCCACTGACCTGTGATGAAAGTTATAGAGGCAGGACCCAGACGTCCCTGGTTGGAGATGCCATAGAGATCTATTGTGTATCTGTGGGAAGGAGCCAGGTTGGGGATAGTGATTTCATGGGAATCTCCCTCAGTGAACAGCTCTTGGAGTCTGCCCTCAGCATCCTTATATTGGATTAAAAAGGAATCGAAGTTCCCAGAGGACATTGTCCAGGACAAGTGGGCAGAATTGCTGGTGACAGTGGCAGAAATGTCTTTAAAAGCGGCAGGAGTTTTTCCTGTGCTACCGGAGCCTATGACAAAAAAACAAAAGAAAGGAAAACAAGGAATATCATTTTTATAGAATATGTTGCTTTAATAACAACAACAGCCACAATTTATTAAACGTGAGCCTCCTGACTCTCATAATAATAATAAATGCAAGCTCCCCAGAATGCTTGGAGAGGGAGGAGGTACAAAGTTTGCAAATCGATATAAGAAATAAATAAGTGAGCAATGTTGAAAGAAAAGCAATGCCAGAAGATCTGAACAAGGCCTTAGAAAGTCCTTGGAAAACTCATGCAAAAATGGAGAATTGCAAGTAGCTAGGCTTGTGAAGACTGTTGGGCCAGAAAATATCATCGTACAGTTGAAATACACTTTGCAAATGTACAGAATCACGAAATACGATGCACATTGTGTGAGGGAGGAATGTCAGTGAAATGACCTATAATGTAATTATGATAGTGACCAAAATAATTTTACAAGCAATAATTGTAGCAGTAGCAGTAATAAATCTACTTCATTGGACCTGCTCAAAAACTGCATTGCTTCAGCTTATTATCAAAAACAGGGGGTTTTAAGCGAACAAATTAGGCGAGCAAATATACTGCCTTAATGATGTTCTGAAGCATGATGGCTATCTGTCTTGTATGAAGGTGTTTTGTTTGAACTATTTCAGCAATGTTATCCACAGTCTGAATCCTGCAAATAGAGCAACTGATCATTTTCTTTGGAAGGCCATTTCAGTTACAACAGTTCAGTGTTTCTCAATCTTGGCGACTTTAAGATCGGTGAACTTCAACTCTCAAAACTGGTCGCAAAGCTATATTTTAAAAAAAATGCTATCATTATTTTGAACAGTCGCTAAATGAGGCAGTTGGTAAACAAGGACTACTACCTATATTTGAATTTGGGGAATTGAAGTCCCCACATCTTAAAGTTGCTAAACTTGAGAGACACTTAAAAACACTGGAGGTTTTTAAGAAGAGACTGGACAGCCACCTATCTGAAATGGTATAGGGCCGTGATGGCGAACCTATGGCACGCGTGCCACAAGTGGCACGCGGAGCCATATCGGTGGGCACGCGAGCTCAGGTCCGGCGTGCATGCGCGCGCTGGCCAGCTGATTTTCTGGCCTTCTGGGCCCACTGGGAGTCGGGAAACAGGCTGTTTCCAGCCTCCGGAGTGGGTGGGAAAGGCCCGTTTTTGCTCTCCCCAAGCTCCAGAGCCTTTCTAGGAGCCTGGGGAGAGTGAAAACAGCCTCCCCCCCCCG
>QLTV01002129.1:229543-241800 GCA_003457575.1 Thermophis baileyi
TTCTCTAAATAAGATGCCAAAATCAATAATTATGCATTCTCTAAAATATCTGTATTCAGCAGAACCAATTATAGAGAATATGTGGACAGTGAAATTAATTTAAAAAGATAAACTTTTTAAATTAATCCATGAATTATTTTGAAGGTAGAAACTGAATTCTGTTATTTAGCTTTCAAGTTTTTATCCTTCCTTTTTTGCTTCTCTTAAGGAGCATTGGTTCTGGTGCCAATTTTTTTTCCCCCTGACATGGAAACTTTATCTAAGGATAAAGAACTTCAATTCAGAGCAAGGGCAGTGCTTCCTGAATCTCATAACGCCCAATTCTAAATACACAAACTTTTTGACATCTAGACAAGCCCATTTCCTCCACTATAGCAACTAGCTATTTTCCGAGGGTGGGAGTATCTGCATAGATCATCCCGTTCTCTCATTTTTAATCCATCTTTTACATAAGTATACTTTGTTTACCTTAAATTTAAACAAGGGAAATTTGTTCAGAAATGGTGTAGGGTCTCCAGCTTGGGTGGGGGGTTGGACTAGATCATAGGTGGGATTCAGCAGGTTCTGACCAGTTCTGGAGAACCAGTAGCAAAAAATTTGAGTAGTTCGGAGAACCGGTAAATACCACCTCTGACTGGCCCCACCCCCATCTATTCTCTGACTCCCGAGTCCCAGCTGATCGGGAGGGAATGGAGATTTTGCAGTATCCTTCCCCTGGAGTGGGGAGGGAATGGAGATTTTACAGTATCCTTCCCCTGCCACGCCCACCAAGCCACGCCCACCAAGCCACACCACGCCCACCAAGCCACGTCCACAGAACCGGTAGAGAAAAAAAATTGAATCCCACCACTGGACTAGATGACCAACAAGGTCCCTTCCAACTCTGTCTATTCTATTCTATTCTATTCCATTCCATTCCATTCTATTCTATTCTATTCTATTCTATTCTATTCTATTCTATTCTATTCTAAATTTTAAGTGTGAGGAATTGATGCAAATATCGTATCTAGAGAACATGCTTAACTTTAAAAACCATAATTGCTGCATTCACATAACATGCAATGTCCAAGCAAATAGCAGTAATCCTTGACTTACAACCATTCATTTAGTGACTATTCAAAGTTACAACAGCAGTGAAAAGAGTGACTTACGTCTATTTTTCACACAACTATTGCATCATCCCCATGGCCACATGTTCAAAAATTCGAATGCTTGGAACGGGCATGTATTTATGACGATTATAGTGTCCCAGGGTCATGTGATCCCCTTTTGTGACTTTCTGACAAACAAAGTCAAAGGAGGAGTCAGATTCACTTAACAACCGTGTCATTAATTTAACAACTGCAGTGATTCACTTAACAACTGTGGGAAGAAAGTTCGTAAAATGGGGCAAAACTCACTTAACAACTGTCCTGCTTAGCAACAGAAATTTTGGGCTCAATTTTGGTCATAAATCGAGGACTACCTGTACAGTTAGTTCTCAACTTATGACCAGTCTCCAAGTGACCATTTGAAGATGGGGGTACTTAAAACCTGGATTCAAAGTTCCGACGGTCACCCCCTCAGTCACATGACACAGCCTCGGTTGCTTGGCAACCAGGTCTCATTTACAGCTGTTTGCAGCATCCCACAGTCACATGACCCTATTTTATGTCGGTTTTGCCCAAATGTGACATTTTACTTCCAATTTTGGCAAAACTGCGCCCAATGTTCACTTAACGATCACCGCACAAATGGTAGTAAAATCGAGTTTGTCACGTGACTGACCCTCTTTACAACTGTCACAAATTATCACAAACCGTGATAGGCAGACTCTATTTTGGTAGTAACTCACGGACTATCTGTCATCCATTTTATGGCTCACTGGTTTGCTCAACCAGCTACATCAAGGGCTGGTTTTCACATAGTGGGAGGTAGAAGCTACCTGACAATATTGTGGGAATCAGGCCTAAGGTTCAGTTCAACAGAGAGGTATGCTAGCCAGACGTGTATCAGAACTGATCTTCCCGCTATTGCCAGAGGAACAAGTAAAGTTTTTAGAACAGGTTCCCTTCATTTCGGAAAATAAAAACCTAGAAATCCCAGCTAAACGGCAAGACAGACACTTGGAGGTTGTGGTTTGGAGGTGTGAAGGCGGCGGCAACCGCAGCAGCGGCAACAATAGCAGAGTAACGACATAAACTGGCTCGACACTGAAAGCCAACATTGCCGGAACGGAAGCTGAAAAGAAAGTTTTCAGCCACATAAATGCAACATCAAGGCAAGAAACGGAAGCCTGGAAGAGTAAAGTGATTAAACACAAAAAGACTTCACTTGAACAACTATCAGCACCTGACTGTGGCTGAAAAGAAAGCGAGTGGCGTGTTAAAAATTCACATAACACATAAGACAGAACGTCAGCATCAGGACAATACCCAATGATAATTTTCAGCGTGATTTCAACACCCACACGTGAATGTTTTGATGGTCTGATTTTGATCTCTTCAGTTTTGACAAACCCTGGCTTTCACTTGTATCTATTTGAGCCAACATATTGAGAAATGTTTTACCAAATTGTGTAAAACCTTTCAGTAAATCAGGAGAATATTGGACGTAAACTTATACATACATATATACATACATACATACATACACACATACACACATAGAAACCTACACATACACATACACATACACATATACATATACATATACATATATATACACACACACATATACAGGCTATTTTTATGGAGAGACAGGGGTTGTTGTGAGGTGATATTGGAGAAATTATTCTTTCTCAGGATCACTGTAAGGATCAAAATGGGAATTTCTTCAAAAGAAAGTCAGATTTTAAATTATTAAGAAATAATTCAGTATATTTCAGTCACTTCTCTGTGTTCTCTATAGCAATAGCAATAGCACTTAGACTTATATACCGCTTCATAGTGCTTTTACAGCCCTCTCTAAGCGGTTTACAGAGTCAGCATATTGCCCCCAACAATCTGGGTCCTCATTTTACCCACCTCAGAAGGATGGAAGGCTGAGTCAACCTTGAGCCGGTGAGATTCGATCTGCCAAACTGCTGGCAGCTGGTGATCAGCAGAAGTAGCCTGCAGTACTGCACTCTAACCACTGCGCCACCACGGCTCATTAAGCTCTTTATATATGTTATCATCCACAATTGTAATAAAATCTTTCCTTGTGTGATTGAATTAAGTCGAAAAACATCCCATAGTTTGCAAGTAGACGTCAGAGGAATTCTGGACAACATAGAAAAGATGGACGGGAAGCACTTTGGCTATAAGAAGTGGCGTGTAGCAAAACCAAAACAGATCAAACAAACTTTGGAGCAGCAAGTAAAGGCGCATTTTGGCTTGGAGAAGAAATTAGCGGTGGAGGTTGCGACGTCTGCGTGAAAGCAATATGGCGAAGAAGAAGGGCTTTCTTTTAAGGGAGGAAAATAGCCAGCAGCCTACCATCCAAGCAACTTTGGGGAGGACGTGAAAGCAACGTGTGATTACATATTTGGCCATGTGTGGGTGCCGCAGAAGCTTGACTTTGCAACAACACAAACAAGGCATGTGATGCGACTATTATAGGCAAAAGGAGAGAGAAAACTGCCATGGTGGACGGCTGCCCTACCAACCCTGGTACCTGTGGCAGTTATAAAGGAGTATGACTTAGAGGAATGTCCTTTCATGACACCATGAATTTCCATCAAGTAGGTTGTCCCAGGTGACAATCCGGTGATGGTCGCTGTGGAAGCATCCCCAGGGACCACTAACTCCTTTCTTTCTCCAGTCACCATGTTTCGGTAGCGGATGACCACATGGTCAGAGATGCCCCTCACGCTGTCCAAAGACACCTCAATGTGGTCTGGGGAGCTGGTCATCACCGTTGGCTTGGCATGGTCTGGACGGAGGTATCCATCTGAGTAGACACTCTCCGCTTCGGTTATTGGGAATTCCCTTTTCAGAGGCAAGTTGCTGGTTTCTTGGACAAGACGTTCTTCAACCCTCTCTTGAAATTCGATGGGCTTCATCCGTCTGAGGTAGAGGTATATGTCGCTGGCCACGCTCTGGATTGTCTGGTTGCCTCGGAGAGGGAAATTGATGGCCCGGAGGTAGCTCTCGAGCCGCTCAAGGAGAGTCCCGTTGTATGGGGACAGTTTGGATGAGATATTCTGAGTCATTCTCTTCAGGAAGTGCTCCTTAGTCAATAAGGTGGTATTGGTGGGGCGGCGGCCCGGATGTGGTTTAGTGCCTGGTTTCTTCTCTTCAGGCTCAGAAGAGGGAGTGTCTGGCTTTTTATGGGAAGAGGGGGGTGGTGTCAAGTAGTTGCGACTTGGTTGAATTGGAGCTGGTGCTGGTGGGATCAAAAATGCAGGAGGTTATGGCAAAGTACTCAGTGGGAATAAGTCCTGGAGGTGAGGTGTATGGCTATCGACTAGAAATATAGGTAGTCCTCAACTTACAACAGTTCATTCAGGGACCATTTAAAGTTACAATGGCACTGAAAGAAGGACTTAGGACCATTGTTCATACTTATACCCAGAGTCCTTTGGGAGTTGGGCGGCATACAAATATAATAAATCTAATCTAAATCTAATCTCATGGTCACATGATCAAAATTCAGATGCTTGGTGACTGACTCATATTTATGACAGTTGTAGCGTCCCGGGGTCATGTGATCATCTTTTGCAACCTTCCGACAAGCAAAATCAATGGGGAAGACAGATTCGCTTAACAACCTGGTTATTAACTTAACAACTGCCGGGATTCACTTAACAACGGTGGCAAGAAAGGCTGTAAAATGGGGCAAAATTTACTTAACAACTGTCTTGTTTAGCAATAAGAAACTTTGGGCTCAACTGCGGTTGTAAGTCGAGGACTACCTGTATGGAGCCCTATTTAACCTAGCTTTTTAATTTTCCCACCACTGTACAGTACATTCAGAAAGCATTCAGACCCCCTTCACTTTCGTCAATTTTGTTGTGCTGCAGCCCGATTCTACAGTTGTTGAAATTCATTTTTTTCTCTCATTAATCTACACTCAGTACCCCATCATGACAAAGTGAAAACAGAATTTTAGAATAAGTCTGTCAATTTATTAAAAAGAAAAAAAACCTGAAATATCACATTGGCATAAATATTCAGACCCTTTGCAACAACACGTGAAATTTAGCTCAGCTGCCTCCCATTTCTCTTGATCACTGCTGGCATGTTTCTTGAATGGAGTCGACCTGTGGTAAATTAAATTGATTGGACATGATTTGGAAAGGCATTTCAGTTTTTTCCTTTTAATAAATTCACAGACGTTTCAAAAATTCTGTTTTCACTTTGTCATGATGGGGTACTGAATGTAGATTAACAGATTAACAGAGTTGGAAGGGACCTTGCAGGTCATCTAGTCCAACCCCCTGTCCAAGCAGGAGACTCTACATCTGCCTCTACCTAGGATCGAACTCACAACCTCCTGATTGTGAGGTGAGAGCTCCACCTCTAGGCCAAAGAGAAAGCATCAATGAAGGGGGGAAAATAAATTTCAACAACTGTAGAATCAGGCTGCAGCATAGCAAAATTGACAAAAACAAAGGGGCTCTGAATACTTTCCGAATGCACTGTAAATTGGTTTAGACTGGAGCTGGCACATCCCACTACAAAATTCGACTTGGTGACTTATCCGTGCTGCCGATCCTGAATTTCCCCCAAAGCTGCAATTAAAACAGATGGAATTAGTGTCAGTCTTTTCATACATTGCTTCCAGGAAACTCCCATGGTCTGTTTTTCAGAGATCTGTGGATTAGATAGAGGAGGTTCAAATAAAGAAAAGGCATTGCAATCATTACTGCTGAAGGAAGGGGAAAAAAAATAAAGATGTCCTTGGGAGAAATAACACAGTGTAATTGTGGGGAAAGGCTTCCATAGTGAAAGAATGCAGAAACGCTTTTCACTAATCCTTTCACATTTATTTCTGGTCATTTATTTCATCACATGCTGCAAATAAAGCTTAAATGAGCCATTATTGACAACAAAACACTGGAAGAATGTATTTCTGAGGGTGCTGAAGAACCCAGGCTGCTAATTTGTTCACAGAACTATAAAACATAAACATCTTTGTGGGAAGCTGTGAAACTGAAGGCCAAAGATTTCAGGTTAGCCTGGAAAATCAAGGATCAAGGATGCTGTTACAGAAAAATTTGCGACAGAAAGATTTTACTCAGGAGAACGAACATTCTTAAAATTCTGCCCCAAATCAAAATCGCTTAAAGCAGTGTTTTTCAACCTTGGCAACTTTAAGATGTATGGACTTCAACTCCCAGAATTCTCTAGCCAATATGGCTGAGTGAGGAATTCTAGGAGTTGAAGTCCACACATTTGGGCATCTCTGATATTACATAATCTTGTGCCTTCCCCTGCCTTTTTAGCCATGGTATTGGTTGTTTCTCATCACATGGTCACCAAATGGGGAGAACTCAACACATGGCTATCATTTGGGGTATCATCTCTGAGATGCTAGTCACTTCACACACAAGATCCAGTTAGCCCAACATGCACGATTCAGTATTCTGTGCCCTAGGAAGCAGCCCAGTTCGTTTTCCTTTTAAAAAAAAAAACCCTTTTGACATAAAAGTGCTTTTTCCAAAAAAGCTAATACAATCCTTGGTTGTATAAACAGAAACATAGAATCAAAATCATGTGAAATAGAGTGGTATTAGTACCTCACTTGATCTTGATTGTATCCCTCTGTTAATGCAACTTAGGATTGCGTTGGCTTTTTTGGCTGCCGCTGCACACTGCTGGCTCATATTTAAGTGCTAATGACCAAATAACTGCGAAGAATATAAATCCTTCCATTCCCCATCTGTCAGTTAAAACTGAAGAAGCTTCTTGAATGAGAAGCAAAATGTTTTCAAAGGAAAAAAAAAACAACCAAGAAAGTCCAGTTGCCTTTCAGAAAAAGCACTTTTGGGACAACCGTGACCTGGATGATTGAGAATCTCGACAGACATTTCTAGACAAAAGGAAGTTCTAGAGCACTGGTTCTCAACCTTCCTAATGCTGCGACCCCCGCCCCGGATGATGTCATCACGCCCCGACACTTTGGTGACCAAGATGGCGGGCTAGCGTGCGCTTAGGCGACCCCTGTGAAAGGGTCATTCGACCACCAAAGGGGTCGCGACCCACAGGTTGAGAACCGCTGTTCTAGACTGAGGCAGTCATGACACTAGTGATCTACCTGTGGTGCTGACAACAATGCTGGTGGCTCGGCTGTTCTCACCACTCTGACGGGCAACCAAGGTGATGCGGTATCGCGTTCTGCTCTCCAGGTCTTCCAGGGTGACACGCTCAGGGGCTGCGGGCAGCTCTACACGTTTCATGGCTTGAACGGGTCGAGTGGGAACCAGAGGGACATAGCTGAGGATGTAGCCATCAGGTTGAGAGGTAGGTGGTTCCCACTGCAAGGTCAGGGAGTTTCCCGACACTTGTGAAGACTGCAGGCCAGTGGGAGGAGCCACTCCTGGGGAAAAGGAAGAGATACATGAAACACAAAACGTTGCAATGGGAGCGGAAATAAGGCTGGGGAACAACTGGAGGTGAAAAGAGATGGGCTTGAGCTTAACGAAAGGAGTAAATAAGAGTAGGGGTACCACATCTGGTCTGTAAAATCCAGGTGACATCAAAATGGCAGCAAAGAGCTAGGGAAAAAAATAGTATAACTCTTTGCTGCCATCTAGTGGTCATTAGGGCCCTTGTCCCAAAGATGCTTTTTTCAAAAGGCTACTGGACTTTTTTTGTTTTTCCTTGAAGACATTTTGCTTCTCATCCAAGAAGCTTCTTCAGTTCTGACCGAATGGTGGAGAATGGAAGGATTGATATTCCTTGCAGTCATCTGGTTGTTAGCACTCTCTCTGACAGTCGTTGAGGCCACTTGGAGGTTTATCTGTGACCTCAGGGTCACCTGAATAGTGCAAATAGGTGTGAAACCTTCTTGGAACTGCTGAAAGGACTGCGTTGTAAATCCTTCCATTCTCCACCATTCAGTTAGAACTGAGGAAGCTTCTTGGATAAGAAGCAAAACATCTTCAAGGAAAAACAAAGAAAGTCCAGTTGTCTTTTGAAAAAAAACACACCTTTGGAACAAACATGACTTGGATGACTGAGAATCTCCATAGACATTAAGACTCTTGCATCCCAGACCAGTTATTCCTAAACAAGGAATAACAGGAGCTGCAGCTATTTAATGCAAGTAAGGATCAAATGCAGATAAAGTAGTATAACAAAGTGGGATATATAAACCATTATTCAATAATGGCCTGATTTACCTCCTCTTAAACTAGCATAATTAAATCCATTTTAATGCATTTTTCCCTCTTACTAATTTCATAGATGATTAGAACAGGTCCAGACAGAACCTTAATGAGGATGTTCACTCTTTCTTTTTATTTATTTATAATGATATTCGGAGAATAAAAACAGGGGGAGGGGAGGAGAAATAGAAAGAAAGAGGAGGGAAAAAGAACACATTGAAATCTGGCAAAATATAAAAATTGCATAAAGAATTTACAAGAAATGAGAGGGAAAAAAGCATTCTAGTATTACAGGAAAATCCTTGACTTAACAACCAAATTTATTTAGCATCCATTCAAAGTGACAATGGCACTGAAAGAAGTGATGTATGACCAGTCCTTGCACATATGACTGTCGCAGTGACCCCCCCACACACAGTCATGTGATCATGATTCTGTTGCTTGGCAACCAGCATGTAATTACACGGTTGCAGCGTCCTGGGGATCACCTGATTGCCACTTGCAATCTTCCCAGACAGCTTCTGTCAAGCAAAATCAAAAGGTCAACTGGCTTTGCTTAACGACTGCATGATTCACTTAATGACCGTGGCAAAAAAGGTCAGAAAAATCAGGCGCAGTCCTGTGACAACAACCTCATGGTTTAGCGAAGTAAGTTCTAGTCTCAATCTTGGTTGTAAGTAGAGGAGTAACTGTATTCTTTAGAAGTCCCATTAAACTGGAGACGGTGTTTATTATTTGATTGATGTGTTCAGCTTGACTGTATGCAAATATTACATGATGAAGTCAGCTGGAATATTATGAGCAATTTCCCCCCCCAGCTGGAATATTATGAGCAATTTCCCCCCCCCCCAAACCTATCAATTTATTCATGCCATGTAATAGCTTTCAAAATGGCTTCTGGCAGAACTCTTACTTCTCCTCTTCACTTACCATGATGACTGATGGCACTATAAGTACCAGGGAGTTAATACAGGTAGTCCCTGACTTACAACAGTTTGTTTAGTGATGATTCGAAGTTACAACAGCACTGAACAAGTGACTTATGATCATTTTTCACACTTATGACCATTGTAGCATCCCCGTGATTTACATTCGTATGCGGGACAACTGGTTCATATTTATGACGGTTGCAGTGTTCCCCTCTTGCGAACTTCTGACAAGCAAAGTCAATGGGGAAGCCAGATTCACCTAACAACCGTGTTACCAATTTAACAGCTGCAGTGATTCACTTAACAAATATGGCCAGAAAAGTCGTAAAGTGGGGCAAAATTCACTTAACACGTTTCTCACTTAACAACTCAATTGTGGTCATAAGTCGAGGACTACCTATAATTCATAAATAAAATGGACTGCTTATGCATAAAGAGGCTGTATTGTGTAATAAACAAGGTGCCTGAATTCTAACCAATATTGAGGTAAGGATGTGTGGGGAAAAAAGAGGATGTTGTTCAGGATTATGGTGATCAAGAATCTTATATTGAAATGACTGAATTAAAAAGAATAAATGAGTTGTAATAATATGTAACTGTCCGTAGGTCAGGAGAAGCATGAATAGAAACCACAAATACGGACTATTGGGAAAGAAATATGTTTCTTTCTAAATATGCTTCTGAAATATACCGGGCAAGCAACGATATTGTAGCAACTTCTGTTTTTTATCTAGTTTCACGCAAACGGCTGTTTTCCTGCTTGTGTAACCACATAAACTTTAAAAGCAAGCTGAATAAATCATTTGGGGTTCTTTCAGCTTTATGTGAGGACCCATCTTTGACCAGATCTGAATAAACATGTGACTTAGAGAGAATAGACCAGACTAGATTTCCTCCTTGACAAGGAGAAGGGAATTTGCACAAACATGGAACAGGTCAACAAGGCGGGAAACAATGGAGAATGCGGGAGGCAGACAGAAATGGAGTCCAGACTACATACGCGTACGCACGGTCTGGGTGACAGGGGGTCCGTACAGTTGCCCTTTTTCTACCCGAACGGTGACTGTGTATTCCTCCCCCGGTTTTAATCCTTTGTATTCAAAGATCCTTTGGGTGCCAGACAGGTGAATGGATTCGCCCGCCCCAGGATCCTTCTGCAGGTTGGAAAGGAAAAAAGAGACAGAGTGATACCACACAACATACAGATAAATACTCATGAGCAGGGGTGTCAAACTCGATTTCATTGAGGGCCGCATCAGGGTTGTGTTTTACCTCGGGGGGGGGGGGCTGGGGAGGCAGTCAAACTCGATTTCATTGAGGGCCGCATCAGGGTTGTGTTTTACCTCGGGGGGGGGGGCTGGGGAGGCAGGGGGGCGTGATCAGCTCGACGTCACTCATGTTGGGGGTGCCTGTGGTGGCTCGAGTACTCTGCCAGTGAAAATGGGCTCCCGAGCTCCGTTTTCGGCTGTGACGGCTTCCTGCAACCCTCTGCCAGTGAAAACGGAGCTCAAGAGGGCCGCGCGAGCTCCGTTTTTGGCTGCGACGGCCTCCTGCAACCCTCTGCCAGCGAAAATGGAGCCTCCTAAATTCTAAACGCAGGTAGTCCTCCACTTACAACAGTTCGTTTAGGGACCGTTCGACGTTACAAAGGCACTGAAAAAAGTGACCTTTTTTTGCAGCCTCCCCATGGTCACGTGATTAAAATTCAGATGCTTGGCAACTGACACCTATTTATGTCGGTTGCAGTGCTCCTGGGGTCCTGTGATCACCTTTTGGGACCTTCTGACAAGCAAAGTCAATAGGGAAGCCAGATTCACTTAATGACTGTGTTAGTAGTTTAACAACTGCAGTGATTCACTTAACAATGGTGGCAAGAAAGGGTGTAAAATTGAGGCAAAACGCACTTAACAACCTTCTCACTTAGCAACAGAAATTTTGGACTCAATTGTGGTCGTAAGTCGAGGACTACCTGTAAAACGGTTCCTGTGAGTAGTGCAATTTCACTGCGTGTCGGGGAAAAAACCCACTGCTCTTTCTATTTCTTTCTAGGAGTGAGTCTTCCTGCACACGCACACTTAAAAGAAAGTCTACCAAGTTAGATCTTCAAAATGCACACATACCCAGGCACCACAACTACTAGCTTTAAATTAAGTGTTCCTTTACTGCATATTCCCAAGATTGCTTCCAGAAGCTATTACAGGAGGGCTTCCTGTAATAGAAGAGCCGTGGTGGTGCAGTGGTTAGAATGCAGTATTGCAGGCTAACTCTGCCCACAGCCAGGAGTTCGATCCTGACTGGCTCATGGTTGACTCAGTCTTTCATCCTTCCGAGGTTGATAAAATAAGGACCCAGATTGTTTGGGGGGGCCATATGCTGACTCTGAAAACAGCTTAGAGAGCGCGGTAAAGCACTGTGAAGTGGTATATAAGTCTAAATGCTATTCTTATTGCTATTGCTTCAGTAGCAGAGCGGCTATGAACTTTGCCTGACATGCAGAGCTGCTGATTCAAAAGCTGCCAGTGACGTTTGGTTTTGTTTTCATTACTATTCTTCATTCCTGGAGCTACTCACTTATTGCTTCTGCCCCCCCCCCCCAAAAAAATTCATTGATTCACTATTTCATCATTTTGAGAGACATGGATTTAACCCCAGTTTCAAAGAAGCCAAACGAATAAGGTTTTGTGGAGCCTCAATGTGGTTCTCTCAGTTGATGCTTGTGCTATTTCCATATTCACTGTCCAGAATTCCACTGGAAGGTGAGCAGCCATAGGCAGTTGATGAATGAATGAATGAATGAATGAATGAATGAATGAATGAATGAATGAATGAATGAATGAATGAATGAATGAATGAATGAATTGACCTGGGACTGAGCTAAATCCTCCCCCTCTGTATTTCAATGATGCATTGATAAAAATTTTAAAAATGCATTGGAAAAGTAGGTAGCTATTTTTAATGTACATTACTTGGTGATTCACATTGAAAAGGGCAGATCTGTGATCATATACTAATGGTTGCCGTCTTGACTCCCTCCT
>QLTV01002129.1:241940-254613 GCA_003457575.1 Thermophis baileyi
CCTCCTCTCCTACACACACACACACACACACACACACACACACACACACACACACACACTGGATATTCCTGCCAATATGAAATTAAATGCAACAAGCAAAGTGGAGAGCACAATTTGAGCGGACACAAGCTGTAAAATCATATTTTCATGCAGATCAGGAAAACACGAACAGAAAATGCATTTGAGGTGGGCTGGGGCCACATAGAGGACTACATTTTCCATCTGTGCCCTCCAGAAATGGACAGCCAGGCTGAGTGGCCTTTAGTAGCCTAAAAAAAATTCCAATCATTTTCTTATAGTAGGAGCTACGATGAATAGAAATGAGTTCTGGCTGAACCCAGATATTGAGGAACTACAGCTACCAGCAACTCTGGTAACACCACCTGGGGCTGCTGGGAGTTATAGTTCAGCAACATTTGGAAGGCAGCACAAGTTGGATTCTCTACTTCTGTTGCCCAAGCACATTATCCCAAAGTGTATCTTGTTACCGTGGGTGCCACATGGATCTCATATCCGTCCACAGAAATCTCAGGGTAGTTCCATTCCAGGCGGAAAGAGGTTTCGTCTCGATTTGAAACACGGACACCAATGGATGGAATCTCTGTTTAGGCCAAGAAAAAAGACGGTGTGTGTATATAAGAGCAGAAACCAATATTACTTGCTTTCTTATTTTATAGTCATCTCTTCAGAACTTTGCTAAGATAATGTTGCCTTGAAGAAACATTTTACTATCTGAGGGGAGATAGTCAGTGAGCCTCACCTCCAATCAAGGTGCACACCTCTATATTCCATACTAGTTCAAACACTAGAAAACTTATGCCCTGTTGGGTTATTGTTTCAGAGATATTTCCTTATCTAAACAGAGAAACAGAATTACCCTGGGTGGGCAAAAAAGCAATGGGTGTGGAAGCAACGTCTGATTTCCTGCCAGCTTCCCCATTGATTTTCCTTGTAGGAAGTTGACAGGGAGCATTAGAAATCTTCCTTCCTGCCTTCCCTATCTCCATATTCCTCCCTCCCTCCCTCCCTTCCTACTTCCCTTCCAAGCAGGCAAGTAAGTAGCTGCTGCTGGGTGGGGGAGGAAGTGAGGGCTTGTGAGAGTGGCTGGGAAACTGTCACAGAACGTTGAAAATGAGCATCACATGATTGCAGCAGCAGCCCAGCAGCACTGAAGTTCTTCAGAGGAAGACTCAATCTGCAAATAAGAAGGAATGAGGGTGAACGTTCGTTCTCCGAGCTGGTGGGTTGGTTTCCGAACGTTTCGTTACCAGGCTAGGTAACATCTTCAGCGGAGTTTAGGGGATGTCAGTGTCAGTGTTCTTCTGTTTTTAAGGGCTTCAGGTGTGGATGTCCCAAAGGTGCTTTTTCAAGAGGCAACTGGACTTTCTGGTTTTTTCTTTGAAGACATTTCACTTCTCATCCAAGAAGCTTCTTCAGCTCTGACAGGATAGTGGAGAATGGAAGGATTTATATTCCTTGCAGACAGCTGGTCATTTGCATCCTTTTAGAGGGTCGTTGAAGCACTTGGAGGTTTATCTGTGTCCTCAGAGTCACCTGAGTAGTGCTCCTGGTTCCTGTAGTCTGCAATTTTCCTCTGGAAATCCATTCCTACTCCCACACCATTCAAAGGATGTTCATCCCAAATTGTATAACTAAAAGTCTGTAGATATTCTCAGGCATCCAGGTCATGGTTGTCCCAAAGGTGCTGGGATGGAAAAAGGATGCAAATGGCCAGCTGTCTGCAAGGAATATAAATCCTTCCATTCCCCACTATCCTGTCAGAGTTGAAGAAGCTTCATGGATGAGAAGCGAAATGTCTTCAAAAGAAAAAACAAGAAAGTCCAGTTGCCTCCTGAAAAAGCACCTTTGGGACAACCATAACCTGGATGACTGAGAATCTCTACAGACTTTCAGGTGTGGATGTTACCTTGCCTAATAACAAAACATTCGGAAACCAACCCACAAGCTCGGAGAACGAACCTTCACCCTCATCCTACATCCAAGCTACCGATATTCGCCACTATTGCATAAGAAGGAATTTCCTGATAGTGAGAGAACGATTAATCAATGGAAAAGCTTAGCTCCCAGAGCTGTGGGTGCTCCATCCCTGGAGGTTTTCAAAAAAGATTGGACAGCCATTTTGTCCAGGAAGGTATAAGGACTCCTGCCTTGGGCAGGCGATTAGAGTACAAGACTTCCAAGGTCCCTTTCAGCCCTATGGTTGTATGACAACTTTTCCAAATTTCATTTCCTTGGGAGTTATGGATCCCGGATTTTGGATGCATTCTTTAAGTTAGCCCATTTGGGGCATATGGATTCAAAAATCGTTGCCCTATGATGCACTGTTTTGCCAATTAAAGATTATAGGAATGACAGTTTTAGTAGTATATAGATTTGTGCAAGAATAGCCACAGCTCCTTTTTTCTCTCTCTGGTAGCGAAAAATCACCTTGTCGTTTATTCATTCAGGAGACCAGCGTTTCTCAACCTTGGCAACTCTTTAAGATGTGACGACTTCAACTCCCAGAATCCCCTAGCCAGCATGCTGGTTGGAGAACTCTGGGAGTTGAAGATCACCCGTCTCAGAGTAGCTAAGGCTGAGAAACACTGCTTTGGACAGATCAAGCATTATCATCCTAGATTCAAGAGGAAGATAGTCGAAAGGTTGGGAAAGGCTTGGAGTTTAGCCAACACAAGTCAGGAAAATTCTGGAAGAAAATTAGCATGGACAGAAAACAGCCACAGTGTGTTGACTGTGGTGAGGTTCCCACACCACAACAATATGATGTGTGGACTTCAACTCCCAGAATTCTCCAGCCAGCATATATGAGCCAATTCAAAACACACATTAAGGGGATTTAACAGCTGAAGCAAAATAGCATAAATAGGTGCTGTTTTCAAGGAATCTTAAAACCCAAGGCTTGGAGAAAGAGTGATGTTTTTAATGCTCTTTTGAAGGCTGGTATAGTAAGGTTTGGCCCAGTTTGCTGTAACAGTTTTTCTGTTCAGGTAATCCTCGATGTTGGGACAGCAACTTCCATTTCTAAGCAATGTGATCATTGTGAGTCCTCACATGACTGTACCCAGTGGTGGGTTGCTACTGGCTTTACAACTGGTTTGTTGAGTGCGTGCTTGGCTGCGCGCTTGGCTGCGTGCGCGTGAACATTTCAGAGGAACTGTGTTTGCGTTGCAAACTAGGCAAGGAGCACGGAAAACAGCTGTGGAGCGGCAATTCAATCTGCCTCCCCTGATCAGCTGGGCTTCGGAAGCAGAGATAAAGGTCAGTATAACCCAGGGGCGGACAGGCGGGCCCACTTTCACGGATACAGAGAACCAGTTCTCTCTCGGCTTGGAGTCAGAGCTACCGGTTCTAAAGAACCGGTCCGAACCGGCAGCAACCCACCACTGACTGTACCTGATTTTACAACATTTTTTTGCTACAGCCATTAAGCAAATCCGGCTTCCCCCATTTTCTGTGCTTGTTGGAAGCACATCTGGGAAGGTCACTATCGCAATAGCAATAGCGCTTAGACTTATATACCGCTTCGTAGTGCTTTTACAGCCCTCTCTAAGCAGTTTACAGAGTTAGCATATTGCTCCCAACAATCTGGGTCCTCGTTTTACCCACCTCGGAAGGATGGAAGGCTGAGTCAACCTTGAGCCGGTGAGATTTGAACTGCCGAACTGCAGCTAGCAGTCAGCTGAAGTAGCCTGCAGTGCTGCACTCTAACCACTGGGCCACCTCGGCTCTCAAATTGTGATCACATGAACATGGGTTGCCGCAACCATTATAAATATAGGCCAGTTGCCAGCTGGGGTATTCTAGTTGGCTGGCTAGGGAATAAAGTTAAGCTACTAAAATTGTCAAAGTTGAGAAACTCTGGGTTAGACCATAAAGGATTCAGGAAATGTCCCCTCCCAACCTATTTTCCAAATAGTTTAGCTTATTTTCCAAAGCACCAGAAGACAAGACAAAAAACAATGAATGGAAACTAATGAAGGAGAGAAGCAACCTGGAATTAAGGAGAAATTTCCTAACAGTGAGAACAATCAACCAGTGGAATGGTTTGCCACCAGAAGTAGGTGCTTCATCACTGGAGGTTTTTAAGAAAAGACTGGACAGCCACCTATCTGAAATGGTATAAGGTCCCTTGCTTGAGCAAGGGGTTGGACTAGAAGCTCCAATGTCCCTTCCAGCTCTATTCTGATTGATTGTTTAAACCTTTGTGCCTACCTACTGAACAGTCATCGCCCGAATAGCCACTGTTGCACAAGCATGTTCCATTCTGACATTCTCCGTGGCCACTGCAGTGCTCTGGACATGCCAGCTGACCGCAGTCGGGGCCGGTGTAGTCTGGGTGGCAGGAACACACCCCTCCCTGCAGACAGTGGCCTCTCTGGTTACAATCGTTGGGGCAAGTCTTGGTGCCGCAGGCCGGTCCGATGAAGCCTGGCTCACACACGCAGCGTCCATTACGACATTCTCCATGCCTGTTGCAGTTGCTAGGGCAAGCTCGGGTTGCACAATCCGCACCACTGTAACCTGGGTTGCACACGCACCATCCAGAGATGCATTGGCCGTGTCCGTGGCAGTTCTGGGGACAAACTGGGTCGGAGCAGGAGGGGCCCACATATCCTGGGAAGCAGGTGCAGCGGCCATCCACACAGCGCCCTTGGTCATTGCAGTCGTCAGGGCAAGAGGGCGGCTCTTCGCAGCTGACCCCCGAGTAGCCAGGCTGGCATTGGCAGTGCCCGTTGACACATCTGCCACGCTCTGGGCCACCACAGCCTCCAGAGCAGACCGGCTCGGCGCAGGTGGGACCGCCCCAACCCGACTCACATTCGCAGAGGCAACGAGAGAGGTCGAAGGATCCGTGGTGCGAACATAACGTGCGAATGTCTGTTTGGCCTAAGGGAGAGAGAGAGAGAGAAACATAAGGAGGTCGAGGGAGGGATTGTTTAAAAGGGCACCTGTAAATCGCTTAATTATTGCATTTGTAGCCCAAGGAAGGAAGCCCATGAGCTCAGCTGCTTGTTTTACCTTCAGAAGTGAGACTGAAGGAAAATAAAACTCAGATCTTCTAAAGGCTGGTTTTCACAAAGTTATTTGAAGGGAGGGAGGGAGGGAGGGAGGGAAGATGGAGGGAAGAAAGGAAGGAGGAAGGAAGGCAGGGAGCAAGAAAAGGAAGGAGGGGAGGAGGGGAGGAGGAAGGGAGGAGGGAAGAAAGGAAAAAAGGAGGAAGGGAGGAGGGAAGAAAGGGAAGGAGGGAGGAAGGGACGGAGAAGGAAAAAAGGAAGGAGGAAGGAAGACAGGGAGCAAGAAAGAAAGAAGGGAGGAGGGAAGAAGGAGAGAAGAAAGGAGAGAGAGGGAGGAAGAGAGAGAGAAGGAAGAAAGGAGGGAGGGAGGCAGGGAGCAAGAAAGAAAGGAGGGAAGAAAGGAGGGATGGAAGGAGGAAGGGAGGAGGAAAGAAAGGAAAGAAGGAGGAAGGGAGGAGGGAAGAAAGGTGGGAGGGAGGGAGGGAAGGAAGGAGGGAGAAGGAAGGAATGTAAGGAATTTAAGGAAGGAATTTAAATGGAATGATGTATGGAGGGAAATAAATGTCTAGGTAAGGGGTTTGTATTCTATAGGAGGGGCTGATTGTAATGTATCTACGATGTGCTGGATGGAGGGGGGGGGGTCTCTGTGACCACCCACCTAAGAGCTTGCCGTCATCACTCTTAGGTGAAGAACAAAGGACTTAATTCATGCAATTGCCCGTTTCCTTGATCCCAGCTCCGAAATGAACTTGCTAAGGTATAAAATATCCCAACAGCCGGGTAGAATTCAACCCTGCCCTCCTCCTCTTCCCTTACCTTCGCTGGCTTGACTACTGGTGGGCGCAGCAGGGCAACAGCCTCCCCCAGCTTGGCACGTTTCCTGTAGGACCCTCACTTCATTCTCAAGGGCCTGCAGCCTTCTCCAAAGCTCCCGGGTATCTTCGGTGCCAGGGGGACACTCACAAGATTGCTGTGGGAGGTTGATGCGATGGGTGAAAACCACATGCTCTTGATCTGATCCTTCCAGGGTGTGTTCATACTGGCCCCCTCCCCGAGAAGATCCAGGAGGACCTAAGGCCTCTTGGGGAGGTGGGGAGGCGCCCTCGTTTGGTGTGTCTTCTCCGGCCACCTTAATGGTGTAGACATGGGAGAAGATAGTTGCATTGGAAGAGATGAGGGGGCGGGGAAGACGTGCCCCCCAGGAAACCCCCAGCCAGCAGAGGAGCAGAAGGAAAGATGCTCCCTTTGAGGGCCTCTCCATGATCATTCAAGATCTGTAAGGAAGGGGACAATAAGGAAGAGAAATAAATCAGGGCTGAATTTGGGGATAAAAGAGGACAGAATTAGAATGGCTAAAGACAACAATCCCCACGGTCAAGGAGCCAAGCACTTTTCTTAGCATGTGTTGGAAGAAATATCCATCTGGTTCAGTTCCAAGCCGGGAGAAAGACACTGGAAATATGGAGGCTGATTGGAAAGATGGTTTTAATGATGAAGCAGAACCACATAGGTTCTGGGCAGCTGACCACATGGAGTTGAGAGTGGGGGGTATTTATAGCTTTTCTTGGGCTTTGCACTTGAACTTCCTGTTCCTGTGCAAGAACATGTATTCTATTGGCTGTTGTCAGACTCCCATGGTGCCATGTACAAATCCTAGGAGTTTGTCTGAGCTAAGCTTGGTTGAAGTTTGGCTGATGCAATGAAGGGGCTTGTTGGGCAATTCCTATTGTGGCTGAGGGCTAACCCTACCTTTGTTCAGACCTTGCTGCAGGGAGTAATGGATTACCAAATCTGCATTTCTAAAAGCTGGCCTCAGCTTAGTATCTGCTTGGGGGCAGGGAGCTGGGGCTCTGAGTTTCTGTCTCCCTTAAGATTTTTATTTCTCTTTTAGGGGAAATATTTTATCCTGCCTTTTTTAATATTTCTCAAAAATTTTCATTCTTCTAGGAGAGGGGTGGGTGCTAACTTTCTACACATGGAAGCCAGATGGGTTTAGTGTTTTTCAAAGTTGGCAGCTTTAAGAGGTGTGGACTCCCAGAATTCCCCAGGCAGCCATGTTGGCTGAAGAAATCTGGGAGTTGATGTCCAGACATCTTAGCGGTGACATGATAGCAGTGTTCCAATATCTAAGGGGCTACTGCAAAGAAAAAGGAGTCAACCTATTCTCCAAAGCACCTGAGGGCAGGACAAGAAGCAATGGATGGAAACTAATCAAGGAGAGATCCAACCTAGAACTAAGGAGAAATTTCCAGACAGTTAGAACAATTAATCAGTTGAACAACTTGCCTCCAGACTGGAGGTTTTAAAGAAAAGATTGGACAACCATTTGTCTGAAATGGTATAGGCCAGGGGTCTGCAACCTGCGGCTCTGGAGCCACATGTGGCTCTTTCATCCCTCTGCTGTGGCTCCCTGTTGCTCAAAACATGCGTCACAACAGCCAATGTGCTACACCCGCCAGCACGTGATTTATTGAGCTTTTCGACCCATCTTTTTTTTTGGAGTTCAAAATGTTTTTGCTGCATGCACAAATAAAAATTTGTTTTCTCTGTAGCAGTTCATTGATTACATACAGTAAATGCAACACACTATAGTTTTTTTATACATAGCATAAAGGTAAAAAATGATATAGGCAGTGTTATCTTCATTTTAGATGTCAAAAGGTTTTTGTGGCTCCCGGTGTTTTCTTTTCTGTGGGAAACGGGTCCAAATGGCTCTTTGAGTGTTTAAGGTTGCCGACCCCTGGTATAGGCTTTCCTGCTTGTGCAGGGGGTTAGACTAGAAGACCTCCAAGGTCCCTTCCAACTCTGTTACTCTGTTTTTCTGTCAACTTTGAAGTATACTGGTTCAGATGGATAGTTTGAAAGAGACAACTCAGGTGATGGGGGCCTGATTTCCAAAGTTTAGGAGAATGGATGAATTGGAAGTAGAAGGAACCCAATTCACTGGTTGTTATTCTTTAAGAGAGCCACACCATTGATCAACAAAGGCACTTATTTTTATACACAATTAGCCCAGTTTGGAGATAGGAAGGAACAGGCAGAACCTCTGTCTCTATCTTTGTGAGCTCTCTGATAAGAAGAGAAAGTAAACTATGGAAAAAGAAATCCATTGTTATACCAGGACCCCTCAGAGCGATCCCCAAGCACTTCCGCTATTTGCAATTTTTGAATTTATCAGACTCAAATAACCCAATTTTACAAAAAAAAAAAAAAAAAAAAAAAACCCACCCCGCTTGCAACGGCATATATCTTAGATATTATCTTTATAATTCTTAGTCCCTTCGGTTACGACTTGAATTATTAAGTTTTCACCAGTCTTAGACTGTGAATCTAACTGCAGATTACTCATAAATAGTAGAGAAATCAATTTACTGAGGACAAATACCAGAAGGGACTATCCCTGATAAACAGAGATAAATGGACTATGTGTAGTTTAGGCAGAAATTTATTTTTTGGTACTACGTAAGTGTTAAAATGTGTCCTTTCTTTTCCCCTCGTCCTTTCACATTTTCATAGAGGTTGAAGAAACTCAATAAATAAAGGAGCATATTTATAGCTCAGGGTTGAAATGAAGGGTCTTTGATGCTCTCTGAGCTTGGTTCAGAGCCAAAAAGAGATCAAAAAGACCAAAACACCTCCCTAGCAGCAATCAACATGTAGATGAGCACAAATTAACACCAAGATTAACATCTGACCAACAACCAAGAAGTAAACAATAATGCAATCAAGCAAGCTAACAATAAACAGCCCAACCAAAGAACCACCAAAACCACCAACACTGACAGGGCAAGTCACTGGAATATAAACTGAGAGCAAATCCCACTTCTTGCTAGCACTGATTATGTTACCTAGTTTGGGTAACGAAACGTCTGCAAGAAAACAAGCAAGCTCAGAGAGCACCAAGGACCCTTGAAATTCAATAATAAAGAGATTAGGGGCCTAGTCACTCATGCCCTTGTCACCTCATGGTTAGATTATTGCAACGTGCTCTACATGGGGCTACCCTTGAAGAGTGTTCGGAGACTACAATTGGTCCAGAATGTGGCTGCGCAAGCTATCGTGGGTGCACCTAGGTACACCCATATTACACCTATACTCCGCGAGCTGCACTGGCTTCCTATTGGTATCTGGGCTCAATTCAAGTTGTTGGTTATTACCTGGCTCAGGGCCAGGTTATCCTCAAGACCGCCTTCTACCACATCGCCCCCAGTGACCGGTAAGATCCCACACAGTTGGTCTCCTCCGGGTCCCATCAGCTAAACAGTGCCGGCTGGCAGGCCCGCAGGGGAGGGCCTTCTCTGTGGCTGCCCCAGCCCTCTGGAACCAGTTACCTCCTGAGATCCGGACTGCTCCCACCCTATTGGCCTTCCGGAAAGCGGTGAAGACCTGGCTTTTCCAGCAGGCCTGGGGCTGTTGATCTCGCTATTAAAAATCTGGCGAGATCCGGCCCAAAAAAAAGGTGTGTATGGTTTTTTTTAATTGTTGTTATCGTTTTTAAATTGTTTTTTGTATAATGTATCTTTTTAATACATTTTTTATATTTTAATAAGGTTTTTTTGTGTTTCTGCTGTAAGCCGCCCAGAGTCCCTCGGGAGTTGGGCGGCATAGAAATCTATCTATTAATAATAATAATAATAATAATAATAATAATAATAATAATAATAATAATAATAATAATAATAGTTTTCAAGCCTGCTTTTGCAATGGCTCACTACCAGCTATGAAGGAAATTAGGAAGTATGATGTGGCTATCACCGGTGGCATTGATGTGGGCAGCAGGAATGCGAGCAGACCCCATGACGCAGATCCCACAGCCCTCTGCCAAAACGGAAAGGAAAGCATAATGGCCATGAAAACACACCCAGCAGGATGTTCTGAAACGCAACTGGAGATCAGCCCTGTGACAATCAGCTATGAAGCGAGAAGCTGGCAGCAGAGAAGAGGAAACAAGTATAGGATTAGACAGGGTAGAGGGAGAGTACCAGCATCTCTTGGTGTTCTCATCTCAATGGATTAAACTGTCTCCTCAAGTTGTAGGATTTCATTCCTTAGAGCAGCGGTTCTCAACCTGTGGGTCGCGACCCCTTTGGGGGTCGAACGACCATTTCACAGGGGTCGCCGTGCGCATTAGCCCGCCATCTTGGTGCCACTGTCACTTGCAGGGGTGAAATGCTCCCGGTTCGGCCGTGCCTGCGGGTCGCCAGACAGCCGGTAGCGAAGCGGGAGACTTCGCCCACCCGCCCGGACGCCGCCATTTGGGTTCTTTTACCCTCTGCGCATGCGCAGAGGGTAAGAGAACCCAAATGGCGGCATCCGAGCGGGTGGGCGAAGTCTCCCTCTTCCGTTGCTACCGGCTGTCCGGCGACCCGCAGGCATGGCCGAACCAGAAGCATTTCACCCCTGCGGACAGTGGCACCAAGCAACCCTTTCACAGGGGTCGCCTAAGCACGCGCTAGCCCGCCATGCCCCCTTTGTCACCTCATTGCGTGCGGGGAGGGGGCAGGGCGGGGGTTGCGGTGGCGGGGGGATCGTGGGGGGGTCGCGGCATTAGAAAGGTTGAGAACCACTGCCTTAGAGCCACCTTTTCTAGGAGTAAACTCTTCCACAGCAGCAATTCACAGGTATTCTTTGATTTACAATTGCAATTAAACCCAAAATTGCGGTCATAAGTCATTGTGGTCGTAAATCGAGGCATTACAAATAGTCCTCAACTTACAACTGTCATTGAGCCTGGAATTACGGTCATAATTCATTGTCGTCTTAAATCGAGGCATCCCATAACCAGATCCGATTTTTTTGGCATTTTTTGTGGGAATCATTAAGCGAACATTAAGTGAGTTCATTTTACCCAATGGGCAATTTTTGCCAGAAAAAACCCCTACCAGAAATCTGCAAAGAATGTCAACAATCCTGGTTAAAAGACCTTGCAAAGGTGAGTGCCAAACTCCCAAAATGTGGATCACAAGACCACAAGAGGGCACTGTTGTTGTGACTTAGAAATTGGGTCAAAGTAGCTTTTGGGGCGGGGGGGGGGTGTCTGTCATAACTTTGAGAGTTGCTAAGTGACTGGTTGTAAGTCGAAGACTACCTGCATACACCAGAGTTTACATGACTTCCATTGGTCCATTTGACGGTTGTAAATGTGAGGACCGGTTTTAAATAACTTTTTAAAGTGCCGTTGTAACTTCAAGCAGTCACTAAATGAGTGTCAAGACCTTGTAAGTCAAGATCTACCTACATTTGAATCATGTTCTGCGTCTTCTTTTCCAGATAAAGTTCTATGTACAGTAAGACCTTAAGTGGCTGAAGAGAAATTTAATTACAGGCAGTCCTGACTTATAATCACAACGGAGTCCAAAATTTCTGTTGCTGAGCTAGACAGTTTAATGAGTTTTGCTCCAGGTTATGACTTTTCTTGCCACCGTTGTTAAGCGCCTGACTGCAGTTGTTGAGTTAGGAACATGGTTGTTAAGTGAATCCGGCTTCCCCATTGACTTCGCTTGTCAGAAGGTCGCAAAAGGGGAATTACGTAACCCCCGGGACACTGCGAACGTCATAAACACATGCCCAGTTGCCAAGCATCCAAATTTTGATCAGGTGATTGTGGGGACGCTGCAACGGTCGTTAAGTGTGAAAAATGACACATTTTTCAGTGCCGTTGTAAATTCGAACTGTCTTTAGACTTAGACTTAGAATAACTTTATTGTCACTTTAAATGTACACTGATCGGCATACATTAAAATGAAATTTCGTTCAAAGGGTCACCACCTCCAATATACACTACATAAACATGACAATTAAATAAAGAAACAAACAAACAAACAAATAAATATTATGCATATATCCACATACCCACGTATATTATATGACACAGAGAAACAACACAGTCTAGTTCGGATGTATATGTGTACATGGCGAGAAAAATGAATCATTAAATGAATGTTGTACGCCGAGGAGTACCTGTAGTAGCATTGCTCCCTCTCCTACAGTATTCGAAGAACTTACTAGAGCCTTGCAAAAAATCTGTCAGTGGCAGCTGTACTCTAAATTAACTTTGTCATATAGACAACTGACATTACTCTCCCTACTCTCCATTATATGCACACAATTCAGATTAATGCACTTCTGGAATCTATGAAACCAACATCTGAGCTCTGGAGCGAAGCCTGTACTATATCACTGTATCTTTGTCCCAGCTGCTGGCTTGAAGCTCAATAATTGTCTAATCCACTTTTCCAGCCTTCCCTTCACTCCTTTCAGGGGTTGCTCTATTATTTATTGGGAGCAATAAAATGCTTATTATCCTTACGTTTTCCTTATGTTAAGGGAATCGCTTCTCACAGAAAGTCTAAGCTAGACTAATCAAATTCTCCCTGGCCTAGTTCCTTCCTTCCTTCCTTCCTTCCTTCCTTCCTTCCTTCCTTCCTTCCTTCCTTCCTTCCTTCCTTCCTTCCTTCCTTCCTTCCTTCCTTCCTTCCTTCCTTCCTTCCTTCCTCCCTCCCTCCCCTCTTTCTCCTTCCTTCCTCTTTCTCTCCTTTCTTCCTTTCCCATTTCTTTCTCTCCTTTCTTCCTTTCCCTTTCCTCCCCCAGAACTCTTCCTTTCCCTTTCCTCCCGCAAACCTTCATGGCCTTCTAAA
>QLTV01002129.1:276612-290438 GCA_003457575.1 Thermophis baileyi
CAGAACATCAGCTTTCAAGAAGAGACTGGACTGCCATCTGTCAGAAATGGTGTAGGGTCTCCTACTTGGGTGGGGGTTGGACTAGATGACCTACAAGGTCCCTTCCAACTCTGTTAATCTGTTAAAAAGTTTCACATACACATGGAGCTTAAGCTGGCCGGGAAATTCTGGGAGTTGAAATCCACACATCTTAAATTTGCTAAGCTTCAGAAACACTGTGTTAGACTCAAAATATATCCTCATAATGAAGGAAGGACAGATGCTAGCGAAACTCCAGCCTTTAAGTCCAGAAAAATTACTAGCAAAAGCCTAGAAGAGTTTAAGCTTAGAAGAGTGACTGAACCAAAAAAAATGCTTTTTAACTCGCCAGGGGCTGGCAGAGAAAGCACGGTGCCCTTCACAGCAACTCTTAGCTCTCGTATGATGCAGAGATCACTTCAAATAGTCCAGGTTGACTGAATGTTGACAGGGAGATCCAGCTAAGTGGACTGATTTTGAAAAACTCAGGAGGATTAGACCTCCTATATTTGTAGGATGAGGGGCCACCAGGAAATCCACAGACTAAGGGTAAAAAGCATTCCAGTATAAGCTGTGGCAAACCATGATATGTCATTGCTACGGAAAGTTTGCCATCAGCAGGAGCTGAGCTCAAAAATGGAGAGTTGGGGACTATTACTACTAGATCTATTATTGTTAGTAAGAGGAAGTTTACTCACCTGTGTGAGACCCAGTCAAGTCTTATTGCAAACCACAAATTAATACAGATATTCATTCCTTCTCCATCTTCCTGATATGTCATTTTCCTGGATTTCGATGACCTACTTTGAGTTATTAGCCGATCCACCCTCAGGCGAAACCTCTCACTTATTCTGCTTCCTTTTGCAATTTATTTTGCAATCTTTCTCCCCCTGCCTTGTTCTGCCTCTAAAATACCGTATCTTTGAAATCTTATTTAAGCACTCACTTTTTCTCCTTACTTCTCTCTTCCTCAATTTCTCTTTCTGTGGTCCTCTGATCTGTGGTCAGGGATGATGGGGTTCGGAGTCAAACATACTCTTCCCCTATCTCTGCCCTGCTAAGCAGTTGCCTGTCATTTTCCTCTGCTATCCTCTACCTCAGTGCTTCCCAAACCCGAGTAAATTATCCCAAATGAGGTAAAATTAGTTTTTCTTTGGGTAACAACATTCAAATCCTTTGCCCAATCACAACAGGTGATCTTTTTGATCAGTGATTTTGGGTGATGAAGAAAAGGGCTTAGGAAGTACCGTTCTATCTATAAAGGAGAATATGTGTAGCTCAGGGTTGACCTGAGGGGTCCTTGGTCCTCTAGTGACTAGCACTGATGATGTTACCAAGCTTGGGTAATGAAACGACTGCAAAAAAACCAACCAAGCTCAGAGAGCACCTAGGATCTCTCGTTGTTCTATCTATTGCATGCTGGTCTATCTAACTTGATGTTTCTCAAATTTGGCAACTTTAAGATATGTGGATTTCTACTCCCAGAATTCCCCAGCCAACCAACCCGCATGTATGGACTGGCTGGAGAACTCTGGGAACTGAAGTTTATCTTAAAGTTGCCAAGTTTGATAAACACTGATTCACTTATCCATGAAAAAACAATTGCTACCAACCTGCCTTCCATTGAGGACCTATATACTGCACGAGTCAAAAAGAGGGCTGTGAAAATATTTACAGACCCCTCACATCCTGGACACAAACTGTTTCAACTCCTACCCTCAAAACGACTCTATAGAGCACTGCACACCAGAACAACTAGACACAAGAACAGTTTTCCCCTGAACGCCATCACTCTGCTAAACAAATAATTCCCTCAACACTGTCAAACTATTTACAAAGTCTGCCCTACTATTAATCTTCTCATCGTTCCCATCACCCATCTCCTACTAAAGACTGTATGACTGTAACATTGTTGCTTGTATCCTTACGATTCACATTGACTGGTTCCTAATATGATTTGATTGCTTATTTGTACCCAGACAATCATTAAGTGTTGTACCTTATGATTCTTGACAAACGTATCTTTTCTTTCATGTACACTGAGACCATATGCACCAAGACAAATTCCTTGTGTGTCCAATCACACTTGGCCAATAAAAAATTCTATTCTATTCTATTCTATCTTCATCTGTTTTCCCTCTTCTCTCTTTCCAACTTCTACGGTAGTATTCTTTTATCAATATTTTTTTAAAACTCAGTGGCACATAGGAAATTGCTACTGGGATAGACTGTATTATATTCACATTGATCTTCCTTCTATTCCACTTTCTTTCCTCTCTTTCCGGTTTATAACTCTGCTCACTCCATCCAAGAAAATTTACTGTTTTAGCTCTATTTGTAGGACAGCCAGGGTAGCCATAACACAGTGGGAGTTTGATAGCATTTTTCAGACCAATAATATTAATACATTTTGTTCAAAGACAGCAGCTTTCACCAGCTACCTCACATTTCCTTACTAAAGTCATGAAATCTTATGCCTTTGAATTAAATGTGTTCATTTGAAAAGATGCTACCATACTTCTGATTTTGAGCTATCTTTGTAACTGATAACTGCTCATATTTATACAGTACAATTACCGCATAAATAAGTACAGTCAATTACTACAAAATATCTTCCATTTTGTGTCTGCTCTTTTTTTCTGTCTGACCCCACAGATTAGATTATTCTATTTAATCTGAATCAAAAGAACATTTAAAAAAAAAACACCTTTGTGATTAGATCTGCCTTCATACTACAAGTTAGATGCTCCTGGAAGTTTTAACATCAGAAAAGTGCCTGGAAAGTCAGGATAACAGAACAACAGAATAACAGAGTTGAAAGGGATCTTGGAAGTCATCTAGTCCAACCCCCTGCTCATGCAGGAGACCCTATACCATTTCAGACAAATGGCTGTCCAATCTCTTCTTAAAAACCTCCACTGATGGAGCGTCCACAACTTCTGGAGGCGAGCCGTTCCATTGATTAATTGTTCTCACTGTCAGGAAATTTCTCCTTATATCTAGGTTGGATCTCTCCATAATTAGTTCCCATCCATTACTTCTTGTCCTTCATTCAGGTGCTTTGCAGAATAGATTGACCCCCTCTTCTCTGTGGCAGCCCTTCAAATTTTGGAACACTCCGATCATGTCACCCATTTCCCAAACAGGACCAGTTCAGTTCCACTTAGCTAGGACTGCAGACACCTTCAGAACATCAAATGTTCTCCATCCACATGTCTAACTAATTTCAAAGATCATCTACACTAGATTAACATATCTTGTAACTGGCAGTTCCTTAGGCTAGCTTTGTGCTCGATCAGGTACCCCAGACTGAATTCTTTTTCAGGGAGCCTTAAAACTTCCTTTCCCTGCGCTCATTTTCACTGTCTCTCTTCACCTCCTCTCATTCAAACATTTTCTCTATCCTTCATCCTAATTTAGTTCTCTCTCTCTCTCTCTCTCTCTCTCTCTCTCTCTCTCTCTCTCTCTCTCTCTCTCTCTCTAGCAAATCACATGATTTTTGCATGCTCACTTTGATTAGACAAAAGAAAGGAAGAGAGCTAACATCTCTGCCTCAAACATCTGGATCTCCCTCTCCGGGTCTTGATCTTACCCCATCAACGCTTTATATAGTATCTTTTCATTTTTTTTGGCATGTCCCACTGTGCACAAGAAGTCATCGCTTTACCAAAAAAAAAAAAATCTCCATAATGACCCTTTGCAAGTTCCCTCCTTTACGGTGAAATAGGATTTTTTCTGTCACCCTCCCTGCCCTCCGCAGTATCCACTCCTTGCAGGTTTCCCATCTTACTTGCAAAAGTTGGATGCTCAAGCTGGAACAGAGAACAGCCCCATTCAGTCACCGGCTGCTGACTCTTGGAGTGTTTCACTCCTTCGTGTTCTCTCTCTCTCTCTCTCTCTCTCTCTCTCTCTCTCTCTCTCTCTCTCTCTCTCTCTCGACGGCTGTCTCTGCCCTGGAGAGAGGAGGAGACAACCTTCTGGCCATTGGATTTCCTGGCTCAGAGCAGCCCTGGCGTCAGAGCAAGATATGTGACTCACAAGTGTGTGTGTGTGTGTGTGTGTGTGTGTGTGTGTGTGTGTGTGTAACACACACATACAAACCCACATCCCAAACTCATTCACTCCCTCCTTGGTTTGGAATCAGCCAGCGTCTGACACAATTGCCATGAGATCATAAATGGGAATGGCTGATAACCATCTTGGCATTCGAGGAAGAAGGATGCTTGGGAAGGCCTCTTCTTCCAACACTCTCATCCTTTTTTTTTTTCCCCTCTACACCCCCCCCCTTCACCCTTGTATCCAGACTCTGAATGGTGGCCTATATCTATCAAAACTTTGGATCAGAATAACAGAGTTGGAAGGGACCTTGGAGGTCTTCAAGTCCAACCCTCTGCTTAGGCAGGAAACCCTGTACCATTTCAGACAAATGGGTTATCTAATCTATTCTTAAAAACATCCAGTGTTGGAGCATTCACAACTTCTGGAGGCAAGTTGTTCCACTGATTAATTGTTCTCAATGTCAGGAAATTTTTCCTTACTTCTAGGTTGCTTCTCTCCTTGGTTAGTTTCCACCCATTGCTTCTTGTCCTGCCTTCAGGTGCTTTGGAGAATAGCTTGACTCCCTCTTCTTTGTGGCAGCCCCTGAGATATTGGAACACTGCTACCATGTCTCCCCTAGTCCTTCTTTTCATTAAACTAGATATACCCAGTTCCTGCAACCGTTCTTCATATGTTTTAGCCTCCAGTCTCCTCATCATCTTTGTTGCTCTTCTCTGCACTCTTTTCTAGAGTCTCAACATCTCAACATGACACATAGACATCTCCTTCCTCTCTGCCTTGCCATGGCTCCCTCCGGGTGGTGTCTAAGAGCTCTTCTCTGTCGTGAATACAGGTAGTCCTCGACTTACAACAGTTCGTTTAGTGACCGATTGAAGTTACATATGACTTATGATCATTTTTCACAGTTACGACTTTTGCAGCATCCCCATGATCATCTGATCCAAATTCAGAGGCTTGGCAGCTGGTTCATATTTATGACGGTTGCTGTGTCTCAAAGTCATGGGATCCCCTTTTGCGACCAGCAAAGTCAATGAGGAAATCAGATTCACTTAACAACCGGGTTACTCGCTTATCAGCGGCAGTGATTCACTTAACAAATGTGGCAAGAAAAGTCGTAAAATGGGGCAAAAACATTTCATTTAACCACAGAAATGCTGGGCTCAATTGTGGTCGTAAGTCGAGGACCACCTGTAATGTTATCATATAGAGAAGAGTACAGATTCTCCCTCTTTAGCAGGACGTGAGTGGAAAACCTCATCCTTCTCTTCCAAAACTGATAGGGCTGCAGTACTCAGGATTGATTACAGGTAGTCCTTGACTTACGACAGGTCACTTAGCGACCGTTGGAAGTTACAAAGGACTCAAAAAGAGGACTTACGATGGAGATCTGAAGTTCTGACAGACATGCCTCACCACGGTCACAAGATTACCCTTTGGGCACTCAGCAAACACAACCGTGCTTGTCGCCCTTTCTAGAATCCTGTGGTCACATGACTGAATTTTAAATCAGTTTTGTTGAAAACTGGCCCCCTTCTTGTTTTCGGCAAACCTACCTAGCGAACGATGAGTTTACTTAATGATCGTGGCATTCACTTAATAACCACTGCAGAAAAGATCATAAAATTGGGTCAGTCACATGGCCAACCTGTTTTATGACCGATATGACTTACGACTGATTTAGGACTGTCCTGGGCAGCCTTCATTATTGTTATAAATCGAGGGCTACCTGCATTCAGTAGATCTACTCAGCTTAAAAGTACAGTGACTATACATCCTTTATTATAAAGAGCCGAGGTGGCGCAGTGGTTAGAGTGCAGCACAGCAGGCTACTTCAGATGACTGCTAGCTGCAGTTCGGCGGTTCAAATCTCACCGGCTCAAGGTTGACTCAGCCTTCCATCCTTCCGAGGTGGGTAAAATGAGGACCCAGATTGTTGGGGGCAATATGCTGACTCTGTGAACCGCTTAGAGAGGGCTGGAAAGCACTATGAAGCGGTATATAAGTCTAAGTGCTATAAAGGACAGTCCTTTATTTCGCCAAACTGTCCTTTAGAAAGGTTTTATTTAATTATTTATTTTCTTGATTTTGCTCTTGAATTTCCTATGTATACAAAAGTTGTAAACCTAAACAATTAAAAACAGTAATGCTTATGAACCTCTTTCAGATTTGTTGGAATTCATTGTTGGAATGTATTTTTATGCAACAACTACAGGAGTATTCAGCCAGTAGATGGCAGTGTTTACAAGTTTGGATCTATGGTATATACTCTGTGCTCTTTTGTTCTAAGTAGAGTCTCTTGATTCCTGTTACAGTTAAAAACAGTTGCGCAGTAAAGCACATGGTGACTGTACTCTTTGTTAGCTCTGTGGTGCTATATATAAATAGAATTTCTAACAAGATTTGCCCCTTTTTCAGGTTTCTGTATTTTTTCAAGAAAATAGGGTCGTCATATTTATACATAATCCTAAAGAAGGCGAAATTATTTAGCTCACCTTTTGCCCCATTGGTCCTTTCAACCACAAGGATCAAGGTTTCAAACCATTTTAGGGCCAGAAGTATGAAAACTATAATACTAATAAAGGAGAATAATTGTAGCTCAGGGTTGATATGAGGGGTCCTTGGTGCTCTCTAAGCTGGGTTGTTTCCTTGCAGAAGTTTCATAACCCAAACTAGGAAACATCATCAGTGTTAGCATGTCCTAGATGTCACTAGCACTGATGATGTTACCTAGTTTGGGTAATGAAACGTCTGCAAGGAAACAACCCAGCTCAGAGAGCACCCAGGAGCCCTCACGAAAACTATAATGTAATAATTCTTCAATAAAGCTTAACTGAGTTTAAAGCAAAGGAAAGATCCAGTGAGAAAAAACAAAACAAAAATGCTGATTGGACTGAATTTGCATTGCTCCTTGGCTTCCTGGGGTCCTTCCTTCTGCCGTCCCATAAGTTGCCCACCCTCCAACTGGAGAGGTAAGTTGTCTTTGACTCCCTCTCTTGATCTTCAGGAGGGCTGGTATGAACTTGATTAGAACAAAAGATTTTCTTCCCACAACAAAGAACTTGGTTAATGGGATTTGCTGCTACAGAATGTGATGACAGCCCTTGTGCCTGAGAAGGTTTTAAAAAGGGATTAGACGGTTCAGTTTCCATTCAAATTAACAGGAGAAGATTATGAAGGGAGTTCTCTAAAAAGAACAGGTGTCTCGGGAGTCTTAAGTGAAAGGAAGACGTATTTTAAAAGAGGAACACACACGTTGCTCTGGCATCCAGCACAATGCTGTAAGATAATTTCTGGGATTGCATTAAAAAAATAAAACGAATCCCGAGTCAGTTCTAAAGTTCCTAAGAAGGAAGTAGCAAAAGAAAACCCTCTTCATTGGAGAAAAAAATGGGCAGGTAGTTGAACACCTTTCAGCATTGCACAAACATGTTATCTTGTCCTTCAAAATCTCCTGAGCCATTACTGCAGCTGCCAAAAAAAAAAAGCCATTGCAATCCTAGGCTGCATTAACAGAGGGATAGAATCAAGATCACGTGAAGTGTTAATACCACTTTATAATGCCTTGCTAAGACCAAACTTGGAATACTGCATCCAGTTTTGGTCGCCACGATGTAAAAAAGATCTCGAGGCTCTAGAAAGGGTACAGAGAAGAGCAACAAAACAGGCTGGAGGCTAAAACATATGAAGAACGGTTGCTGGAATTGGGTATGGCTAGTCTAGAGTAAAGAAGGAACTAGGGGTGACATGATAGCAATATTCCAGTATTTGACAGGCTGTCATAAAGAAGAGGGGGTCAACTTATTCTCCAAAGCATCAGAAGGCAGGACAAGAAACAAGGGATGTAAACTAATCAAGGAGAGAAAACCAATATAAAAATAAGGAGAAATTTCCTGGCAATTAGAAGAGTGGAACGGTTTGCCTTCAAAAGTAGTGGGTGCTCCATGACTGGAGGTTTTTAAGAAGAGACTGGACAGCCATTTGTCTGAAATGGTATAGGATCTCCTGCTTGAGCAGGGGGTTGGATTAGAAGACCTCCAAGGTCCCTTCCAACTTTCTTATTCTCTTATCTCTGGTCTCTAACTTTATGAAGACTTGAACTTTCAACAACCCCATCAGAAATTAACTACAGGTAATCCTCAATTTACAACTGTAATGGAGCCTGCAGTTATCACATGAGCAACCTAATTTTATGACCTTTTTTTTTGGCGGTTGTCGCTAAGAGAATGAGGCAGTTGTAAAGCAAACCCTGTGGTCATTCAGCGAACACCAAAGCTGTTCAGTGAACCCACTATTCACTATGGGGCACTTTTTTTGCCAAAAACTGAAAAGTACCCACTTTAGACTGATAATGCTACAGTCTGTGGAATTCCTTTTCCAGGGAAACGTTGATGAAAGATATTTGAATTTTCTTGAGTGTTGTAATCCAAATCATCGCTGTGATTTAGATCTAGGAAACAAGAAAGCTGTGTTGAAATCGAATGATTTGTTTGACCATGAGTGGATTAAGTTTCTGGAGCTCTTAAGTTTCAGAAAATGCTCTTTTTTTCATTGTGGTTTTAATTGTGCCTCTCGTGTCATTTTAATTATGTAATTGTGCTTTATTGTAAGCTGTATACTATTTGTGGGATAGAAATACCGCAAATTAAATGAGCTCATTGATTAGCTACTTTTTTTTTTTTTGCTGCTGCTTTGGCTAATTCAAATAGCCAATCCTTTGCTCTGTCTCATTCTCTCACTTACTCACAACTACGCACACCCATGCAAGCACACACAAACACACCCAGATATTACATTCTTCGAAATGGAGGGTAACATGTCTTCTCCAGCATCTAAAGGCTTTTGCGTCCAAACGTAACTAAAGTACTTCCAATACGTCCAAGCATTTGGTCCTTTTACAGATAAAATCTTGGCTACTAACAATCCTTCTTTTTAAAAAAAAAAAAAAATAGAGAGGAGATGAAAATTTCATGGCCAGCTTTGGCACTAATTCAGCAAACCTCAGATTAAGTCAACACCAGATTAAAACACCAGATTAATTAGAAGAGGCAGTACGCAGCTATTGCATCATTGCCTCCTTAATAGATTTGCTTTGTCAAAATTGTAAAAAACTATAAGTAGGAAGGAAATACCAGAGGTTACAAATAATCTAACTAAGCTTATTTTCATCCAACTAAGCCCGGTCCAACATAGCTTTTAAGTCCAGCCTGGCTCAAATTCCGCAGAGATGATAATTTACAGCAATTTAAAAACACTATTTTATTCAATGAATAAAAAAACAATTAATAACAGAATTACAAGGAAAAGGAAGAGCCGTGCCATTGGAAATCACAAACGTGAGAACTAATGCTAGATCTCAGATGCCCACATCCTTTGACATGGAGGCCAGCAAGGTATGATTGTATGTAGATACAGTTATGTCATCCAGACCAGAGGTGGGCTTCAAAAATTTTAGCAAGGGGTTCTCTGCCCGGTTGCTGGGTGGGCGTGGCCATGGTGGGCGTGGCCTAGTCGGTCTCCTGCACTACGGGGGACGTTTTTGCCCTCCCCGGGCTCTGGAGGCTTTCCTCAAGCCTCTGAGAGGGCGAAAACGGCCTCCCCAGGCTCCAGAGGCCCTCTGGAGGCCTTCCCGAACTTCCAGTAGGCCCGGTTTTTGCCCTCCCTGAGCCTCCGCACGCGCCCTGCACTTACCTGCATCCAAAACAGGCCGCGTGGGGACTCCTGGGAGGGGCGGGGTGGGCGTGGCCAGCCAGGAGTGGGATTTGGGGGTTTTCCGAACTGCACAGAATCTTAGCTAGAGGTTCTGTGAACTCCCAGCAGCCCACCCCTGATCCAGACAATGACTGAATAAAACATATTGCAGAATTCGCTGCCTCCAGTTGTGGGGAATCTTAAAGATTTATGTCATCTTATTTAACAAACAGAAGATTTATCGGCAGCCAACAGCCAGAATCTTTCAATGCAATCTCAGTGAATTGAGACACTGCTTATCTCTGAAAGGATCATGGACTTGAAGTGGCTTTGGTCTGAGTCAGCAGCCATTCTGGCCATCGTTCAATCTTGCAGTAATTAATTTCCAAAGGCGGTTCTAGCAATAGAGCAGAGTTTCTCAATCTTGGCCCCTTGAAGATGTGCGGACTTCAACTCCCAGAATTCCCCAGCCAGCCATGCGGAATGGAGTTGAAGTCTTCACATCTTCCAATTGCTGTGATTGAGAAAAACTGAATTAGAGTGACTCAGTAACCTCAGGGAGCAAATTTGGGGCCTGATTAAATACTACTTAGCAATTATATCATTTATTGTTAGTTTAACGCCTGAGGAGGGAAGAGTTGATGTGTCATTTTTCAGCCTCAGGTGTCAAAATAATTTGAGCAGCCCTGGGTACAATTTGAGGTAGTATCTATCTCTGTCCTAATTCAGAGGAGTCATAGTATTTTAGGGTATTTAGCAAAACCTTTTCAAAGAAAAAAACCAAGAAAGTCTAGTTGCCTTTTAGAAAAAGGACCTTTGGGACAACCATGACTTGGACGATTGAGAATCTCCATAGGCCTTTAGAATAGAATAGAATTCTTTATTGGCCAAGTGTGATTGGACACACAAAGAATTTGTCTCCGGTGCATACGCTCTCAGTGTACATACACAAAGTGACAGGTCATATATCATAGATCATAGTTACAATCATTAATCATAAGATACAACAACAAGTGATAAATCATAGATACCAATAGGAGAAGGTATTGGGAAATATGAGAAGATGAGAAAGTTGAGAAGATGAGAAGGATAATAGCAATACAGCCTACTACTACATGGGTAAATATCTTTAGGCCTAAGATAGTGCTGTGGGAATTAGGTGTTCCACAGAGTGATGGCACGGGGGGGGGGGGAACTGTCTTTGTGTCTAGTTGTTTTGGGACCCAATGCCCTATAAGCGGCGTCCTGAGGGCAGAAGTTGAAACAGTATGTCCAGGATGTGAGGGGTCTGCAGATATTTTCCCAGCCCTCTTTCTGGTTCGTGCAGATCCTCAATGGAAGGCAGGCTGATTGTGATTGTTTTTTCTGCAGTTCTAACTATCCGTTGAAATCTGTACCTGTCCTGTTTGGTTGCTGTGCCAAACCAGACAGCTGCCTTTTAGAAAAAGGACCTTTGGGACAGGGGTGGGTTCTAACTTACCTCGCTGCCGGTTCGCTTCCTCCTGCACCGTGTGGGTGCGGCGCATGGGCGCACTGCATGGGCCGTGCACGCATGCGCAGTGCAAAAAAATAAAAAAAATTCAAAAAAATAAAAAAGCCAAAAACAAGATGGTGACGCATGCGCAGTGCCAGAAACTCAGCTTCTGCGCATGCGCAGAAGAATTTTTAAAAAAAAAAATTCAAAAAAATTCAAAAAAAATTCAAAAAAAAAGATGGCGGCACCCACAGACAGGCACCAACCGAACCGGATCCGTGATGTCATCGTGACATCACCAGCGGGTCGCTACCAGTTCGGGCGAATCGATCCGAACTGGGAGGAACCCACCTCTGCTTTGGGACAACCATGACTTGGATGATTGAGAATTTCCATAGGTGTTTTAGTATTTAAGAGGCACATTCTTACGGCTGCTTCTCAGGACTTGAATCCTTTAATCCTACTTCTGGCCTCCTCTTAGCTGTGAAAAGTAGCTGGTGATCAGTCATCACCAGCTGGTGACGCTACCAATCTAGGAAAGTCTCTTAAAATGCTATCTTTATCATCATTTCCACGGCTTCCACCAAGAACCACATAATGACTCAAATGCTTTATCAGTCACGAGATAGAAGGAATCCATGGGGAGAATGTTCAAAAAGGTTAAGATGTTGGCCTCGACTGTGAGATTGAAACCCTGCCCTGTTTTGCATGCTTTGCACACACAATGTGTGTATATAAATAGGGACGGGGCTTTGATGGCCTGGTTAGGGCAGCCTCTTGTCTTTTTTGACCTCCATCTTATCTTAGCCTCTGCTTCAGATGGCAGATGAGCTATTGAGAGATAATTTCTGCAATTTGCTGTGTTAGGCCAGGATTGGACCTGGAGCAGGTAAGTGTTGAGAAGGGTTAAGGGGATTTCTGCGGCTGCTATCCCCTCACACTGCTTTCGAATTGTGGTGTTGGAGAAGACTCTTGAGAGTCCCTTGGACTGTAAGGAGATCCAATCAGTCAGTCCTAAAGGAAATCAACTTTGATTGTTCTTTGGAAGGACAGATACTGAAGCTGAAGCTCAAATACTTTGGCCACCAAATGAGAAGAGAGGACTCATTGGGAAAGACCCTGATGTTGGGAAAGATGGAAGGCAAAAGGAAGAAGGGACGACAGAGGATGAGATGGTTAGATAGTGTCATTAATGCAATGACCATAAATTTGGAAAACTCCGGGAGATAGGAGAAGACAGGGGGATCAGGTGTGCTATGGTCCATGAGGTCACAAAGAGTTGGACATGATTTAGCGACTGAACAACAACAAACCCCTCCCCCACACACGTATACACATGGAACATTGAGGAGATGCACAGACGGGTCCATTCAGAAAAATAATTGAGAAGAAATAATCCTGTCAGTCTAAATGAATTCCAGGCTCAGGTGAAGCCAAGGTGTTTAACAGAATAAGGGAGTTAGAAGGGACCTTGGAGGTCTTGTGGTCCAACCCCTGCTCAAGCAAGAGACCCTATACCAGTGGTGAAATCCAAATTTTTTTACTAACAGTTCTGTGGGCATAGCTTGGTGGATGTGGTGTGGCTTAGTGGGCGTGGCTTGGTGGGCATGGCAGGGGAAGGATATTGCAAAATCTCCATTCCCTCCCCACTCTGGGGCCAGCCAGAGGTGGTATTTGCCAGTTCTCCCAACTACCCAAAATTTCCGCTACCGTTTCTCCAGAACCTGTCAGAACCTGCTGGATTTCATCCCTGCCCTATACCCTTTCAGACAAGTGGTTGTTCAATTTCTTCTTCAAAACTTCCAGTGTTGAAGCATTCACAACTTCTGGAGGCAAGCTACTCCACTGATTAATTGTTTTCCCTGTCAGGAAATATATCCTTAGTTCTAGGTTGGTTCTTATCCTTGATTAGTTTCCATCCATTGCTTCTTGTTCTGCCTCCAGGTGTTTGTGTGGTTACAAACCCAAATAGGGCATGGATTTGTTCATCGAAGCATTTGATTTCTGAAATTTGGAAGAGGACAGAGGATCACAAGGATTTAGAACTGCCAGATTTTTGTGAAAATACGTCTTCCTGCAGCAGGGTTTCTCAATCTTGGCAGCTTGATGTTGTGTGGACTTCCAACTCCCAGAATTCCCCAGTTAGCAAGTAAGAAGTCCAAACATCTTAAAGTTGTCAGGGTTCAGAAACAGTGGACTAAGGGAAAGTGTCTCACGCTGCCTGGGGAATTCTGGGAGTTGAAGATCACACAACATCAACACTGAGGTAGACCTAGTTAGCTTTCTTCTTTGGCCCCTACAGATTGATCCCATGCCTTCCCTTCCTAAAGCATGACTTGAACCCCCCCCCCGAACACACACACACAACCTGACCTCTTTATGGCTTGTCCCAGACATTGGTAGCCCTCCCTTTTACCCCTTGCTGGCCTCTGTTCTACAGACTCTTTCACCCCCAACAGCGTTGGCCGTGATGTTTTCCCCCGAAAAAGAATGAGATCACCGACTGGAAAGAGGGAGAGAACATGGGGTGATGGTGAAGGGGGGGAGAGAGAGAGAGAGAGAGAGAGGGAGGGAGGGAGGGAGAGAG
>QLTV01002129.1:341078-365345 GCA_003457575.1 Thermophis baileyi
GAGGGAAGGGAAGGGAAGGGAAGGGAAGGGAAGGGAAGGGAAGGGAAGGGAAGGGAAGGGAAGGGAAGGGAAGGGAAGGGAAGGGAAGGGGGGAAGAAGTGTCCAGGCAGAATCTAAGGCCAGATCTGGCCATCAAAAGGATCATAGAATCATACGGCTGGAAGGGACCTTGGAGGGCTTCTAGTCCAACCCCCTGCCCAACATACGAGTCCTTATAACATCCCAGACAAATGGTTGTCCAATCTAGTCCCTCACATAGTTCCTATTTCATGTGCATCAGGAAAAAAATAAACAGAAGTTGATTTCTTGGTGGATTGGTGCCAGATAGAAAATTATATTGTGCGTTCCTACTTTCAAAAATAGTGTAAAAACGAAGCAAAGTTATAAAATAATAAAACAAGAATCATTTAAAGAGCCTACATAAGTATACATATGTATTATGGAAAATCTTCTGTGCTGGAGATAGATTTTTATAATGTTCCTGAATACAAAAAGAAAAAGGAAAGGAAAGAAACCTTTCAAGCCACCAGGGTTTTATGTATAATAATAACATATTGTAATAATTATCTGATAGTAATATATTATATTAAGTCACCTCCTAGAACAGACAGAAGTTCAAATCAGGAAGGGATTTGATGGTGGCCACACCAAGGGATCATTTATGACTCCAAAATTGGACATTTCCCATTGCTAAGGAACACCAAACAAGCTACTGAAATCTGACCAGAGGATATTCTGCTGCTGCTGTTGCCAGAATAATAATACTTAAGAATATTTCATGAGGCACAAATTTTCTGTAACTCTTATGACACTCTTACAAAGTAGTTAATGTCCTCCTATTCTGAATTGGAACTGACTCGGCTAAGGCCACTTAGGAAGTGCATGGAAGAGACTACACTTTTACAGCAGGATTTATGGTCGATAACAGTTTCCCACATAGACGTTCATAGAATGGCAGGGCTGGAAATAACCTCAGAGGCCTTCTAATCCAGGAGTCCATAACCCTGGGCCACGGCCTGTTTGAAACCGGGCTGCGGGAGAACACATGGGCAAGTGCATGTGTGTGAAACTCTAATCGTGCGAGCGGAGGGCGCTTGCGCTCGCACGTGAAGCTCAATTAGCACAAATGGAGCTTCGCACGTGAGCACAAGCGCCTTCTGCTCAAGCACCCTCCTTTCGCGTGAGTGGAGCTTCGTGCACGAGTGGAAATGGCTGCTGTTTGCATGAGTGGAGTTTCGCATTCAAGTGCAAGCATCCTCCGCTTGCACGAGAAGCTCCATTTGTGCAAGTGGAAGGCATGCGCGTGCCGCTCGCACATATTGAGCTGGATGCACACACGTGAGCCTCAATGATGGGCTCTAAATCCCATCGCTACCCGTTCGCGCTTGCGCTTGCGCTTGCGCGTGATGCTTCTGCACATGCGCAGAAGTGTCCAGGGTGGGTGGGCGGAGCCTCCCACTGCTGCCGCTACTGGTTCGTAGAACCGGACCATATCGGTAGCAACCCACCTCTGGTGAGCCTGCCACTCACATGCTCCCCCTGCGCCAGGCCAGGCCAGGCTGAGCTGGACCGCCAAGCTGGAAAGGTTGGGGACCATTTGTCAACCCTGAAGGGAACCTGGCTGAGGCCATCTTTGAGGCTTCAGGGTTGCCACAAGGAAGAAGAAGGGACAGGGAGGGGGAAATAGCTAGCTGGGGGTTTGTAGTCAAAACAAGAAGTTTTCCTGTGGGAACCAAGGACATTCCAACAGGTGGCTAGGGAGAGGAGGAGTGAAGTAACGAAGCAACTGGTCAGCACCTCAATTGGACAATGTGACTGAGGACTTGGGGGAAGGGGGAACTTTTACTTTTTAATTAGATGAAAACCGCGGGACCCTTCAGAGTCGGTTTTCATCAGTTGTGCCAATATGAAGTATCCAATAAATCGTTCCTTGAGGAATCTACCTGCCTCAGAGTTCTGTTTTCTTTGGGTGCATTACTTGGAACGCTGACACCACTATTCTAGTCCAACCCTTTTCCCAAGGCAGGAGAACTTATTCCATCCCAAACAAATGGCTGCCCAATATTTTCTTGAAGACCTCCAGCAAAAAGGCACCCACAACTCCAGAAGACAATTTCACCGCCTGTTTCTTTCTCTCTGACCCTCCAAGAATGTTTATACCCCATTGTTTGCCGTGTTTCTGATCGAAGATTGGTGACTCTGAACGAAATATTTGAAGGGAGAAGACATCCACTTGTCCCAGGTTCTGTGTCCAGAGAAATGGGGAAGAGAGGAGCAAATTTTATTTTATTTACTGCATTTATTTATTAAATTTATCTGCCACCCATTTCACCATCAAGCAACTCTGGGCAGCTTAACAACTGCATGCAACTTTGGACCAGTTCCTCTCTCTCAGCCCAATCCACCTCACAGGGTTGTTATTGTTGTGGGGAGAACAAGAGGGGGAAAAAATATTAGGTATGTTCCCTGCCTTGAGTTGTTTATAAAAATAATAAAGAATTTTTAAAAATTAGAAAAATAAAATAAAAATAAATAGCATGTGTAAGTTGACTTGGATCCCGAAGGTGTAGGATAAGACTAGGCAGAGCGAGGGGATGGAGCAGGGGTGAAATGCTACCGGTTCGGGCCGGTTCACCCGAACTGGTAGTAACAAATGCTTCCGGTTCGCAGAACCGGTAGTAATAATGTTTTTAAAAAGTTTTTTAAAAGGTTCCAACGATCGGCACAGCTGATTGTCATAGTTGATGAACCATTTTTTTACTTTTTAAAGCATTTTTTACTACCTATTCGCCCGAACTGGTAGTAAAAAATGCTTTAAAAAGTTTTAAAAAACGGTTCCGACCATCAGCTATGACAATCAGCTGAGCGGGGAACCTTTTTCTTTTCTTTTCTTTTTAACTTTTTTAAAGCATTTTTTACTATCTATTCGACCAGAACGATGACTCTGTGAGGTTCCTGCTTGTTGCAGGGGCCATTTTGTGTGAAGTCCAGCTGCTTCTGCATTGTGTGTGAGTCAGTTGTGTAGGAGTCAGTTGTGTAGCTTCTGTGTTATTTTTGTGTAAAGTGTGATAGTTGGTTTTTGATGCCATGCCCACCCAGTCACATGATCACCAAGCCACGCCCACCCGGTCACATAACCAACAAGCCACGCCCACCAAGCCACACCCACAGAACCGGTAGGGAAAATTTTTAGCTTTCACCACTGGGATGGAGTTAAGCAAGTCATCAGTCTAGAGTTGTTACATTCCCACAAACAGTCCTAAGTCCAACCCCTCCTGAATTCTGTTGACTCTTATCTAGTGCCAATTTAGTATTCAATGTTGGTTCACTACCTTCTTGTGTGTGGGCTTAAGCAATAAATCCTCAGCAATAAATGTACAGTCCTGATTCTTCACACCTGACAGTGCACAAACTCTGGTTTGTTCAGCTCCAGAGAGGAAAGAGCTGGAGAATCACATTGAAAGGCTAGAATTAAACAGGTACCCTTAGCTTGAAGCTCAGTTCTCAGATCCTTCTCCAAAAGGCGACCTTACCAGAGGTGGGTTCCTACCGGTTCGGACCGGTTCGCCCGAACCGATAGTGACCCACTGGTGACATCACGGTGACATCACGGAACCGGTTCTGTGGGCACCGCCATCTTTTTTTAAAAAAAAAATCCGGGTTTTTTTTCTCTTCTGTGCATGCGCAAAAGCCGAGTTTCTGGCACTGCGCATGCGTGGCCATCTTGTTTTCGGCTTGCTTTTTTTTTTGGAATTTTTTTCCGAGTTTTTTTCTTCTGCGCATGTGCAGAAGCCGAGTTTCCGGCACTGCGCATGCGTCGCCATCTTGTTTTTGGCTTTTGGGGGGGGGATTTTTCCAGGGTTTTTTTCTTCTGCGCATGCGCAGAAGCCGAGTTTCCGGCACTGCGCATACATCGCCATCTTGAGCCGAGGTGGCGCAGTGGTTAGAGTGCAGTACTGCAGGCTACTTCAGCTGACTGCTAGCTGCAGTTCGGCGGTTCAAATCTCACCGGCTCAAGGTTGACTCATCCTTCCGAGGTGGGTAAAATGAGGACCCAGATTGTTGGGGGCAATATGCTGACTCTGTGAACCGCTTAGAGAGGGCTGTAAAGCACTGTAAAGCGGTATATAAGTCTAACTGCTATTGCTATTGCTATTGCTATTGTTTTCGGCTTTTTTTTGTCACGAGGCGTGGCCACGTGGCACGGGAGGAAGCGAACCGGCAATGAGGTAAGTTAGAACCCACCCCTGGATCTTACCATTTTGTAATTCATTAATGATACACTGAAAATTGTATTTTTATGACAATTTAAATATCACGTTTGCTTATTCGCCTGCCACTATTTCTTATTTTCTATTTTTACATGAGTTATTTCTTATTTCCTCTTTTATATACTTTTCCTTAAGACATTTATGTTTGTAAGAAAGGGGGGGTTGTATATACCCACAGCAAGTTAGGAAAGCAACAGGGATAACGTAAACACCCAAGCAATCTATTCATGCAGATCAAGCCCAGCCACACCCCAGCCTAACTTTCTGTTCCTTGTACCAGCTGGTTAGGCAGATGCCTCCCGGAACCACAAAAGTGGGACACTAAATTTTCCCTGCTCCAGTTGTCAATTGGGGCTACATTGGTGTGGAGAGATTAGGCAAGGGTTGGAAAAGAGAAAGAAAAGAAAAATATTCTGGCCAACCTTAGCCCCAGGAAACAGAAGATAATTTATGAAGACAGGTCCCCATGTTTTTCCAAAGCTGGCTAAAAATTGTAGAAGTGATCCCAACTAATTTGGAAGATGCCTTGGAGAAGGCTGAAGCATTTGTTGGAGATGGGATTAAAAATCTTCTCAAGTGCAGTTGATGTGTTCTCTTATTCCCAGTCATCTGTCAAGAAGAACAGAAAAGGCATGGAGGAGAATGTTTTAAATCAGATGTGCTTATCTCTCAGAGGCAGAGAAGGAATGGTCTTTGGACTTAAAAAAAAACGACAACAACCAAATCCTGGTATTCTTCATGAAAGGCTTTATGTTGTATTACTTAATTATCCATCTGCTGAGTTTCTAAGCCAACTCAATTGTCCAAGCAACTCTAGACAATCTGCAACCCATTAAAACAACGAAGCAAGTAGAGACTGGCCATCATCATCATCCACCACAACAACAAAACTAAAGATACATTAGTCCATCAGGGAAGAAAACATCAAATGCCAAGGAACCAAATCCAAATTGTATTGGATCACAAGTCGACAGCTTCAGGGCCTGTTAAAAGAGAGCTGTTTTAAGGGATTTCTTAAAAGACAACAGAGTTGGGTCCTTATTTATTTTATTTTTATTTTTATTTTTTTATTTTGTCAAGCATGTATTAGATAACAGGTATAAGTATAAACATGGCTATTAATACATGAAATGGATATGAATAAAAGGAGACATTAGGACAGGGATGGTAGGCACGTTGTTGCCAGGGGTGGGTTCCACTTACCTTCCCTACCGGTTCGCATCGCGATGGAAGTGCGCGTTTTGCATGCATGTGCACGCTTCGCACGTGCGCACTCCCCCGTCATGTCGTGCAAAAGACCCGGAAATGACCCTCTGTGCATGCGCAGAAGCCTTTGAGCATGCGCAGAGGGTTTTTTTGCAAGCCACGGCGACCGGAGGACCGGTTCGGGAGCGTGGACCGCCGGTCATCGCTGCCGGTTCTGCGAGTGGTGGTAAATTTCCGCTACCGGTTCTAAAGAACCGGTCCAAACCGGCAGCAACCCACCACTGGTTGGTGCACTTATGCATGCCCCTTACAGACCTCTTAGGAATGGGGTGAGGTCAACAGTAATAGTCTAAGGTTAAAGTTTTGGGGGTTTGAGGAAGACACCACAGAGTCAGGTAGTACATTCCAGGCATTGGCCACTCCGTTGCTGAAGTCGTATTTCCTGCAATCGAGTTTGGAGCGGTTTACCTTAAGTTTGTATCTATTGTGAGCTCGTGTATTGTTGTGGTTGAAGCTGAAGTAGTCATTGACAGGTAGGACATTGTAGTAAATAATTTTATGTACTACGCTTAGGTCCAACCGAAGGCAGCGTAGTTCTAAGGCGTAGTCCTTATGACTGAGAATCTCAGAGGGCAGAGGCAGCCACCAAAAAAGCACATTTCTGTGATCCAACAAGATGATGGTAGATGTAACTGGAGAGCAGGAAGGAGGAGGAGGAGGAGGAGGAGGAGGAGGAGGAAAAGAAGAGGAGGAGGAGGAGGAGGAGGAGGAAAAAAGAAGAGGAGGAGAAGAAGAGGAGAAGGAGAAGGAGAAGGAGGAGGAGGAGGAGGAGGAGAAGAAGAAGAAGAAGAAGAAGAAGAAGAAGAAGAAGAAGAAGAAGAAGAAGAAGAAGAAGAAGAAGAAGAAGAAGAAGAAGAAGAAGAGAAGAGGAGGAGGAGGAGGAGGAGGAGGAGGAGGAGGAGGAGGAGGAGGAGGAGGAGGAGAATCTATGTCAGCGTTTCTCAACCTGAGCAACTTTAAGATATGTGGACTGCAATTCCCAGAATTGAATTCCCATGCTGGCTGGGGAATCCTGGGAATTGAAGTCCACATTTTTTAAAGTTGCCCAAGTGGAGAAACACTGGAATCTTGAAGACATCATTGCAATGAAGTGTTTATGCTTTTAATACCAGCATTTGGGACTGCATCAAATCTCAAGAGCTCTATGGAAAGAAATGCAGCCTACTTAAGCCAGCATCTTCTCTCTCATCTCATGACACCTATGGAAGCCAAGAAAGAGGGAATGTAGCATTGAGAAGGGAGGGCTGACAAAGGCTTCCAATGCTAAAAAGTCCTGTTTTTCATCATTCCGGAAAGCAGGACAGAGAATAATGGAATTAAATTTCAGGAAGATGGGTCCCGACTGAATGTTAGAGGGGGAGGAATGAAATGCCTAACGGTAAAGGCAGTTTGACAGAGGAAATACTGACTCAGATGCGTTCATGCAGATATTAAACAGCCATCTCTCCGGGGATCTTTTTAATCTTAATTCCTGCACAGAACAGGAAATTGGATTGAAAGATAAGGAGTCACTTCCAACTCTGTGGTTCCAGGATTCAATGGCTACAGTCTGCCTTTTAATACACCTTATAGGGTTTTTTTAATACTCATGTTCCTATAGTCATGTGATTTTCTTTCATTTCCACACACACACACACCCTTTTTTTCTGGTATAACTTGATATAAATGCTCATTGTGGTGAAACTGGATTTATTTGGTTAGAAGTGGCCTGATTTCTTCCAGATTTATTTATTTATATAGTTCATATAGGGCAGGGGTGGTTTGTGGATCCTTTTGCTGCCGGTTCGCTCAGGGTCGCGCCATGTGCGCAGCAATCAAAAAATAGCTTCTGCGCATGCACAGAAGCAAAATCCAAGATGGCGGCGCCCATGGAGACACCGACAGAACCGGCTCCGCGACGTTATTGCCGAGTTACTAACGGTTCTAAAGAACCGGATAGAATCGGTAAGAACCCACCTCTGAAATATAGGGCTACCACCATCTCAAAATAATGGATTTCATCGTTTAGTTATCTCCTCTCTTACTCATTCTTCTCCTGGAAATGCTGTATTTTAGACATGGGCAATGGGAGGGATGTTAGATTCTGAGTCTCATTTACTCAGATAATCTGTTGATTATAAGAATAAAATGTATTGTAAAATAACATTATATCAAAGGGGAGGAATGTAAAATAATGTGTTTGGTCTGAGAATCCATCAACATTCTAGTTCATTATTTATCTTCTTTTCTCCGCTTCACTCCACAAAACTCCATTCTACTTAGCTTCAATGATTCAAGTTCTCTTCTCTCAATTCCCTTCTCCTCTCCTCTCCTGTCCTCCTCTTCTCTCCTCTCCTCTCCTCTTCTCTCCTCTCCTCCCCTCCCCTCCCCTCCTCTCCTCTCTTCTTCCTTTCCCTTCCCTTCCCTTCCCTTCCCTTCCCTTCCCTTCCCTTCCCTTCCCTTCCCTTCCCTTCCCTTCCCATTCTTCCCTTCCCTTCCCTTTTCTTGTTCTTTGTCTTTCCTTTTTTGCTCTCCTCTCTTCTTCTCTTCTCTTCTCTCCTCTTCTCTTCTCTTCTCTTCTCTTCTCTTCTCTTCTCTTCTCTTCTCTTCTCTTCTCTCCTCTCCTCTTCTCTCCTTCCCTTCCCTTCTCTTCTCTTCTCTTCTCTTCTCCCTTTCCTTTCCCTTCCCTTCCCTTCCCTTCTCTCCTTTCTCTTCTGTTCTCTCCTTAGCTTTCTACAATTTTCCTTTTTAAAAAAACCTGTCCAGTTAAACTTTCAGTTGATTTCCACTAAATTCTTCCATTTCGTCATCATATAAGAAGCACTCTTAAATATAAAACTATTCACCCAGAAACTCATCATAGTTTGACTCTTAAAACATAGTTCTTATGTACCATGCAATTATGGATCTCATATGATGTCTCCTCTGACTTGGCACCTTAACCTTATTTTTCTTTGTTTTCTTTGGAAAGGTGTGGCATTCCACCTGCAGGATTTTTATCAGAGATTCGAGCTTCCCATCCAAATAACTGCAGGGCTCTTCAACCAGTCCCATCACCTACTTTCTTTCTTCAGGACATGCATCTCCATATGGTTGGGAACATGTGGACTTCTGTCAGCGATGGGCAGGTGCCCAATCCCATTCTTCAGGTAAAGGAAAAATGCTGCCCATCCCTCCAGCATCCTCGGCTCGGATACAGCTCATTCAATGCCTGCCTACTCTTTCAGGAAGAATTTTCTCAATGTATGAGTTGCCACCCAGCAGAACAGCATGCCAAATGCAGTAGTGAGTTGCTCGCTAGAGATTTCCAAACAAATGAATGGCCATCCATCAGAGATCTAGAACCGCAGGGTTTGAGGAAACCTTTGGATCTACGAACTATAGTCAATAAAATCCAGTTGCTGGGAAGCAATAATGGAAAAAGAACAGTTGCGTTGTGTTCATGCTTCTGAACTTTCTGGTTCAAACACATTTGTTAAATTGTGTGGCATAGTGCCAGGAGAGACTCCAGCCTGATGTAGCAAGGTTCTTGAGAGGTTCTTAAGAAAGGGTGAAGGAACTGGACACGTTTACTCCATGACAGCCACCTTCAAATAATATTTGAAGGGCTGTGGCATAGTTCTGGGGCTGTGAAGGGGGACTGTGCGTAAGTCATTGAGTCATTGTTGACTCCTGACGATTGTATGTAGAAATTCATGCACTTTTCTTGGCAGGATCTTCAGAAATGGTTTACTTTTCCTGTCTTCTTCCTAGGGCTGAGAAAGAGGAACTGGCCTAAAGTCCCCCAGCTGGCTTCGTGCCCAAGGCAAGACCAGAAGTCACAAATTTTTTTTTTTGCTGCATTTAACCACCGAACTGATTCTCATGACATGGTTCAGGTGTGGGGCTTCTCTGCAAGGATTGTAAGATGGTCAATGATCATTTTTCATTTTGATGTCTATGGAGATTCTCAGTCACCCAGCTCATAGTTGTCTGAAAGGTGCTTTATCAAAAGGCAACTGGACTGTTTTTTCCTCAGTTTTCATGCTTTCAAAAGACTAGAATAATGGGCTACAGCCCATTTTTGTCCAAATCATTATTTCATGTACAATGTGGTAGCAGTTTCTTGATATCCTTCAAATACAATTTGGTCTAATTTCAGTTCCCAGAATTACACACGTTAACTGGGGGATTCTGGGAATTGTACTCCAACACACTTGGAGGGTTGCATTTCCTGCAGTCAGATGAAGAGCACATCTTTCTCCTTCTGTCCGGGACACTTTTTACAGAGGCACGATTGAGAGCGTTTTAACAAACTGCATCACTATTTGGTTTGGTGGCAGCAGTGCAGAGGTGGGTTCCTCCCAGTTCGGACTGGTTCACCTGAACTGGTAGCGACCTGCTGGTGATGTCACGATGACGTCATGGATCCGGTTCGGTCGGTGCCGGTCCGTGGGCACAGCCATCTTTTTTTTGATTTTTTTTTTAATTTTTTTTCTTCTACACATGTGCAGAAGCCGAGTTTCTGGCACTGCGCATGGATTGCCATCTTGTTTTTGGCTTTTTATTATTATTATTATTTATTTTTTTGCACGCGCACAAAACGAACCGGCAGCGAGGTAAGTTAGAACCCACCCCTGGGTAGGAAGGAGAGGGCATGGGACCCAGGGGGCTTCTGCCTGCCAGCGCGCCATGGGTAGTAGGAGATTGCAAGCCGCAAGGGCTCTGGGTGGGATGTGGAAGGCATGCGGCTTCTGGCATTGCAGGGGGGAGGGGGCGGAAGCCTACCTGATTTCCAGCTCAGACGCGTTTCTCCGCGTTTCTTGTGCAGGGAAACAAAAGGTTGTGGGACTAAAAATAAAGTGCAATCAATAAATTTCAACTTCTTGCAAAAGAAAAAAATCCCACAAACTTTTGTTTTGCTGCACACGATAGCAAGAAACGTGACAGAGCTGGAAATCAGGTAGGCAAAGAAATGCTTGGAGGAAGCGAGGGCATCTGGCTGGTGGTGGGTGGGGCAAGCGGTGGCAAACTCTCTTCTCCCTGCTGCATCTCCTTCCCTCGTGTTGTCTGCTCCATTTCCCATTTCTACATTGCAGCGCAGCTGCAGGATCCACTTTGATAGCGAAGGGGGGGGATAATTTGCCTGGCCAAACTAACCCCACAGTCTCCCCTACACTGGGATCAGCTTCAATCAGGTCAGTCAGTTGGTCAGTGGCTCCTTTGGCGGCAAACAAAACAGCCCTGTTGCGCCATGCCTCCTCCTGCCAGGAAGCGCAAATGGGATGTCTGTGTGCACACGGAGCACTTGGAGAGAGAGACCAAGAGAGCTCTCCAACGTGTGTGTGTGTGTGTGAGTGTGTGTGTGTGTGTGTGTGTGGCTTTTTTTCTCCCTTCCTCCAATTTACCGGTTCTATAGAACCGGTAGCTTGCGGAGGCAGGCAAGTGGAATGCCACGTGGAAGGCAGGAAAGCATGTCAGGGCGGTGTGTCTCCCATGCTGGCTCCGCGAGGCTTGGGGCTCTGAAGCAGCCCGCTGGCTTCCCACCCGGCCACCTGCCTGCTCTCTTTGACTGCCGGTGCCACTCCGGGAACTCGGCTTGCGGAGTCTGGCACTCCGGGGGAAGGAGGTTCAGCCGCCACGGCACTTCCCGCCAGCAAAGAAGTGGAGCGAGAGGGGTGGAAGCTGCCAGCCCCCTGCGCGGGGAGAGGGCCAGGGCAGGCCCGGCCGCGCCACCGCGGAGCTTTCCCTTTGGCCTGGGTGGCGGCGCTTACCCAGGTGGGTCAGTATGGGTAGCCCTTCATCTTCGCCAGGTCTCCCCACTTGTAGTCGCGCAGCTGGCCGGAGCAGGACATGGTGCGGGCACAATGGCCGATGCAGCCACCGCTGAGGCCGCCCTGGCCAAGCGATCGCCGCGCCTCCCCAGCAACAAGTGCGCCGGGGCCGCCTTGCCTGCCTTCGCCGCCTCCGTGTGCTGCGCATGGAAGGGGCCACCGCTGCCGCTCTCGCCACCCTCCCTACCCGCCTGGCTGCAGACGTTCGCCTGCCCGAAGTAACCCCACCGCTGTTTGCTTTCATTTCGCAGCGGGAGAAGGAAGAAAGCTGAGGGAGAAGTTGGGGAAGGAGGAGGAGGTGGAGGGTCCTGCAGTCGCCGGCACAGCAGCCACCGTTGAGAAGTGGGGAAGTGGTCTTATAGTGGTCCAACCCGGCGTTCAGGCCGGTGGGCCACGGGAAATCAAAGCGCTGAGGGAAAGGGGGATTGCGAGAGGGAGCCACCCTCTCTGCGCCAAATACCATTTGGGGTAGTCCTAGGAATTGGGTGAGCCGAGCCGCAACTTCTTGCCTTCTTAGCTCAGGAAACCGCCATTTTCTGCAGGAGGACAACTGCAGCGGGGAGGTCTATCAGCCGAAGTACAGCTTCCCCCCCCCTTTTTAAATGAAAAATCGTTGCAATGCTGTCTAGTGTTTTGAGCCGGCACGGGAGGCACGGGTGGAAGGCTGCCTTTTCTACAGCATCCCCCTCCCCTCTTTGGATCACCCTGCAAGGGGGGGCTCTGCCTTTGCAGAAACGAGGTGGGTGGTTTGTATGGAGGATTGGCGGGGGGGGATGCACGGCCCTCTGGGATGGAGAGCGGGGCAAGGCTTCGCTTGGGCAGTCAAGCCAGATGGCGTAGGGAAACTCAAAACGTTGGGGACTTCAAAAGGGCAGAATGTGCTTCAGAATGTGCAGCTCCTGGCTCTAACAGTGAGTGACGTGAGTGATGTCAAGTTGGCCATGCCCACCCAGTCACATGAACCCGCCCACCAAGCCACGCCCACCAAGCCACGCCCACAGAACTGGTAGGGAAAATTTTCACATTTCACCACAGGTCTTAAAGTTGCCAAGTTTGGAGACCCCCTGCTCAAGACCAAAACCAAAAAATGACACATGGCAATTTTTCAAAGCTGACTTTTTTATTGTTTCACATCTATAGACAGTATCTTGCCAGATGGAGGCCTCTACTATCCGTATCTACAATATAACTCTGGGAACTATTAAGGAGGGGCTGTCTTCACCCTCTTTCTCCCACACATAATATCTGGGCTGGGTTGCCTCTTATTTCTCTGGACTGAAATTCCTTCCTCCTGGAATTCACCTCCTCACTGCAATTTTCCATATCTCCCTCCCGCCCCCCCTCTCTCACACACACACACACACACACACACACACAGCCAAACATTACTTCTCAGGCCACAGGTGACTCCTGCTTAGTCTGAAGGCATGACTGCTTTGTGACAAAGGGTAGGCCAGCCTCCCAATAACCCTGGTTCTACACAGGCTGGTTCTTCTAAGGTGACTCCTTCAGATTCTGTTTGCCCCCAGCTCTTCCAAAACGGGTGCTAATGTTGCCTTCAAAAGAAGAGAAATGGAAGAACAGCTTGTACTCTCTGCTTTTTCTACGGTGACCCCGATGAAGCCATGTAAGCGAGGAGCGGAGGGACTTTGACTTCATGAATCAGTTCTTGGCAAGGTGTCCCGTTTTCGCTTGCTTGGTTTTTTTCTGCAAGAACATAGACAAATTCCACAGGCTTTGAAACTCGGCTGCTGCTGCTGCTCTTGCGACTGTACCAAAAAAAATTAAGGCCGAATTCAAAAGAGGATTCCTAAGTCCTTCGCTAATGAGAAAACAGAGAAGGTGAGGCCAAGGCTGAGGAATGAAGGATGGCTGCGATGGGAATGAGATCTCAGCATGTGAGAGCTGTTGCAACAAGTCCGCCTGCCAAGGCTCTTAGGCTAGATCCAGAGGCATGCCAGGCCAACATCCAACAGGTACAGCCAAGCACCAAAATGCCTTTGTCCTTTATCATCTCTCTCTCTCTCTCTCTCTCTATCTATCTATCTATCTCTATCTATCTATCTATCTATCTATCTATCTACGGTATCTATCTATCTATCTTTATTTATTCTTATTTTTTAACTGCCCCTCTCCCTCAAAGAGGGGATTTTCTCCCCCTTTTACCTGTTTGCCTGCTTTTTATTTTTTTTATTTTTTTTAACTGCTTGGGTTGTATCTTAGCAGCTGATGTTTTTATGCAATATCTTTAGTAAATTTCAAAAACACATTAAAACATATGAATAACAAGGCTAGTTAAAAAGTGACAAAAACATACATCAAACAAATATATAAACAAAAGGACCTGCACTTTTTTTTGTACAAAGATACACACAGACATACACACACACACACACACACACACAAAATATTAAATAAATTAATATTCTATTTATAATATATTCTTCTCTTAATTTTAATTTAAGACATAATCAATTGTCAAAAGTGAATAAGCACAATATTTGAAAAACCACAATATTTTTGTAGTCGAATCATATCTAGTCTCCAAATTCCCAATTCAGACATTTTCCCTGTTGAATTTCTGCCCGCAGAAGGTGCATCACCTCCCACACCTTAGGTTTTGAAGGGAAATGCTTCTGTCGAGAAAACAACAGCACAACATGCTGAGCGGAAACAGGATTTCTGGTTGCGAGGCAGCTTTAAAAAATCCAAGCAGATGTGAACTGCCAATTAATAAATTTAGTTTACAGATTGAACAATGTCCTGCAGTAATCGGAGACATTATGATTTGGCAGAATGCAGCTCCGATACAGCTGCTCTGCAACAAATCTAATTATTTCGCTATACTGAAGTTAATTGCTAACATTCCCATCCCACGCTGCCCATATTTTGTCATTTCGGCCTAACCTATAAGTAAAATGCAAAACGGTGCATGTTCAAACCTTGAGGACTACCGTAGTTCCAGAATAAGAAGAAAAGGTTCAATTAGCAATAGCAATAGCAATAGCAATAGCACTTAGACTTATATACCGCTTTACAGTGCTTTACAGCCCTCTCTAAGCGGTTCACAGAGTCAGCATATTGCCCCCAACAATCTGGGTCCTCATTTTACCCACCTCGGAAGGATGGAAGGCTGAGTCAACCTTGAGCCTGGTGAGATTTGAACCGCCGAACTGCAGCTAGCAGTCAGCTGAAGTAGCCTGCAGTACTGCACTCTAACCACTGCGCCACCTCAATTACTCTATTGATAGAGCAATGCAACGTCCTATTATTACACTAGGCAACTGATTCATATTTATGACGGTTGCAGTGTCCCGGAGTCATGTAATTGCCTTTTGCAACTTTCTGACAAGCAAAATCAATGGGGAAACCAGATTCACTTAACAACTGTGTTACTAATTTAGCAACTGCAGTGATTCACTTAACCAATGTGGCAAGAAAAATGGGGCAGAACAACAAATTTCTCACTGAACGACATAAATTTTGGGCTCAATTGTGGTTGTAAGTTGAGGACTACCTGTATCATATTAGTAGGGGTTTCCTTTTTTTTAAGATATATTTTTATTGTTTACATATGAATATATTGAATACAGTGTAATTGTCCTGGCATTCCACTTGCCATAAAACAAAAGTAAAAACAGAATAACATATATACTATTTTAAACAGTGCTAGTGTTGTACAGTAGTTTCTGACCATCATATTCTAGTATGTCAACTTATCTATCATTCTAATACTTACATTCCTGTATCGATATTTAAAATAATATCTCTTTCCATGTCCACCTAACCTGATTCTTTCACATTCCAACTTCTACCTCGTGTTTCTAACCATTGATAGAATCTATTCCATGTTGAATAGTATTCTGTATCTCCTTTGTCTTTTATTGTTAGCGTTAGTCTGTCCATTTCCGCACAGACTAGTATCTTCCTTATCCACTCATCCGCTGAAGGGGTGTTTTCATTCTTCCACTACTGCGCATATACAATTCTTGCTGCGGTCAAGATATGTAACATTAGATCAGAGGTGGGTTCCTGCCGGTTCGGACTGGCTCTATAGAACCGGTAGCGGGAATTTCCTCCCGCTCGCCAAACCGGCAGCAATGGCTGGCTGGACACGCCCCCGAACTGGCTCTCTCGGCGGCGCCATAGGCGCCGCCATCTTGGTTTTTGCTTCTGCGCACACGCAGAAGCTGGGTTTTTAGCACTGTGCATGCAAGGTGCGCGCGCCCACGTGGCGCATGAGGAAGCGAACCGGCAGCGAGGTAAGTCAGAACCCACCCCTGTATTAGATATATTGTCCCTTTGTCATAACCATCTGATATAATGCCTAATAAAAACAATTCTGGCTTAAAATCTATATTAGTAGGAGTTTCATTCATTCCTTTGATTGTGTTATTCCAAATAAATGTGTCTGCAATCCAGCTTGGGGTAAAAGCATGAGATGAAATTTAAAGATTCCATCACTGCCAGGACCGCCATTTTGAATCCAACAGAGCTTCGTGGTTTCATTTGCCATTTGGAGAAAAGGGAAACTGGGATATCCAGTTCTGGATCTTACACTGTCATCAATGTTCCCTGTAAGAGTAGAAAACGCCACGTGGCAGTTAGAAACTGGCGCGCGACGCTCTCTTTTCAAGTGCATGGGCATGCAGGCACGCAGCCTCTGCCATTAGAAAATGCCACGCGGAAGTTGGAAACTACCGCGCGGCGTTCTCTCATTACATGTGCGGCCATGCAGCCACGCACCTTAGAGGGAACAGTGCCTGTCATGTCTAATTTGGTCCTTGGGGTACCCCAAAAATGTGATGGATGGAATGTTGGGAGATGGGATAGAATGTTGTGCTATGGGACGGAATGTTGGGAAACAGGATGGAATGTTAGCAGTTGGCCATTAATATGCTGGGAGTTAATGAGAACCATGGCTCTCAGGTATCCTAAAGCAGAATTATACCAAATTTTGCTTCTTGGAGAAAATCATGCAATCTGTAAAACAAACAGATTAACTGGCAGCCCACACCCATTTATCCTCTTGGCAGTGTGTTTGTTCTACTAATTGCAAGGCTGAGTTCATACCATGGGTAAGTGTTTCATTATGACAACCAGAAAAACAACCCACATTTGTCTAAAACAGGGGTGTCAAACTCGATTTCATTGAGGGCCACATCAGTGTTGTGTTTGACCTCGGAGAGCCGGGGGGGATGTGGGGTGTGGCCAGGGTGGGCGTGACACGTGACTCTTGTCAGGGGTACCTGTAGTGGCCAAGTGCTAAGGCAGGACTTCTCTGAGACCCTCACTCACTCTCATTATAATCTCCCTTCCTTCCTTCCTTCCTTCCTTCCTTCCTTCCTTCCTTCCTTCCTTCCTTCTCCTCTTTTTCTTTCTGTCTTCATTCTCCTTTCTTCTTCCTTCCCCTCTTTTCTTATTTTTCCTTCCTTGCTCTCTTCCCCTCTTTCCTTCTTTTTCTTTGTCTTTCCTCTTTTCCTTTCTCCTTTCCTCTCCCTTCCTCCATGCTCAAATGCAAAAGGCGAAACATTTCTCCTTTTGCAGCCCCCCCCCCAAGCTCCGTTTTCTCTGGCAGAGGCACCGCGGGCCAGTCCTTTGCTGTTTCCGGGCTGGCCCCATGGGCCAGATCTAAGCACCCCGTGGGCCGTATCCAGCCCCCGGGCCTTGAGTTTGACAACTCCTGGTCTAAAACAAAAGCAACAGATCCAACACTCTGTGGATTTGAACTTCCATGGATTCATTCTCGTGTCCCCCTAATGTGCCCAAGAGCTATCTGACAAACAACTGATGTGAAGAGCCGAGGTGGCGCAGTGGTTAGAGTGCAGTACTGCAGGCTACTTCAGCTGACTGCTAGCTGCAGTTCGGCGGTTCAAATCTCACCAGGCTCAAGGTTGACTCAGCCTTCCATCCTTCCGAGGTGGGTAAAATGAGGACCCAGATTGTTGGGCAATATGCTGACTCTGTGAACTGCTTAGAGAGGGCTGTAAAGCACTGTAAAGCGGTATATAAGTCTAAGTGCTATTGCTATTGCTATGTGGGAAGGGGGCATGTTGAAGCAAGGGAGCTCCCAGTTTACCCCATGGCCCACCCCAGGGTCTGTCAACTGCTTATCTGACTATTTTGAAAGATGGGTTTAGCCCTTGTTCAGAAGAGCACCAAGCCCACAGTTTAAAATGCAGGTAGTCCTCAACTTACGACCACAATTGAGCCCAAAATTTATGTTCTTAAGTGAGACATTTGTTAAGTGACTTTTGCCCCGTTTTACGACTTTTTTTGCCGCATGTGTTAAGTGAATCACTGCTGCTGTTAAGTTAGTAACATGGTTGTTAAGTGAATCTGGTTTCCCCATTGACTTTCCTTGTCAGAAAGTCACAAAAGGGGATGATATGACCCCGGGATACTGCAACCGTCATAAATGTGAGTCAGCTATCAAGCATCTGAATGTAAATCATGTGACCGTGGGGATGCTATAATGGTCATATGTGTGAAAAATGGTCATAAGTCACTTTTTTTCAGTGCCATTGTAACTTTGAACGGTCACTAAATGAACTTTTGTCAGTCAAGGACTACCTGTAGTTGAAAAAGATAAATGACAGCTGGTATTTGATTTCCACCAAGCAACTACCCCTGTCAATTGTTAAACTATGTTGAAACATAATTGGCGCAATCCAAAGTGCACTGAAGATGTCTCCTCGATTGGGGACGAAACGTTTACCACCAAATCGCCAAGCTCAGAGCTCAAACCAACAACATATGTTGAAACGTGGCTTCAGGAAAGTATACACATTTTTTAAAAGCCTTTCCCACTCTACTAACAGAATAACAATAGAATAACAGAGTTGGAAGAGACCTTAGAGGTCTTCTAGTCCAACCCCCTGCTCCTCCAGCACCCGGAGGGTCTGCAGTAGGCCCAGCTGGAAAAAAATTAGCTATTTCTCTCCGTTCCTACTGTCAAAATAGTCAGGGGTGGCAGTGGGAAGAGGACATATGTGTGACAGCCTAACCTGGCCACTAGAAGGTGGATATTGTGATATTAAAATGCCTATTTGGGATCTAATCAACCAGATCTATATTCTTCCCAGTTAAGTGTTTTTTATCAGGGCAACCAGGTCTACCCAAATATGGGATGGAGCATACTGCTTCCACTTTCGCCTTTCAGCCCCAATCCAGGAGCCTTCGCAGGCAGTAGCTTTTGCGACAAACTATTTTTGTGTTAAATTTATATTTACCGACAAAGAAATAAAGGGAGAAATAGTATAGATCTATTTCAAGCTATTTAGCTCTTGTCAGCTAGCTATACCCTTCTGGGATTTGAACCCGGGCTACTTACATATTAGGTAGATGTATTAACCTCTAAGCCACGGGCTCTCCTCACTTTGTCAGCTATACCAGGGGAGAGATTAAGTGTTTTTTATCAGGGCAACCTGATCTACCTAAATATGGGACGGAGCATTCTGCTTCCTAAATAGCTTGAAATAGATCTATACTAGTCTCCCTTTATTCCTTTGTTGGTAAATATAAATTCTTCCCAGTTAGGGGTTTTTTTTTTTTTCATTGTTTCCCCATATTTGGTTTTTACCCACATAGCATTCTGTGAGCACAGGTAGATTGGAAGTCGCAGAGGTGCTGTTTAAATATTTGTGTCTCTCATGAAGGAGAATATTTGTAGCTCAGGGTTGAAATGAGGGGTCCTTGGTGCTCTCTGAGTTTGGTTGCTTTATTGCAGATGTTTCATTATTAGGTAACATCATAAATGCACGATGGGTAAGTATTTCATTATGACAATCAGAAAAACAAACCACATCTGTCTAAAACAAAGGGAACAGATCGAACACTCAGAGAACACCAAAGGCCCCTCATTTGTATCTCTGTTGTTGAGAAGTTTATACACGGGTAATAAAGACATTACCTTATTTACAATTTTTTGCCTTACAAACTTCCACTGCTACAAAAAAACCTGTCCAAAGTTCCAACCTAGAAGGTCCTGTAAATCAGAGGCACGCCGTAAACGAATCTCTTTCTGCTTTCTCCCGACTTCTGCTCACATACTATTCGCTGATCCACATGCATACCGTTCACTGTTTAATTGTGTAGTGACTGTGTGTCGTGTGTATGGTAACAGCTATGAAGGTCTGGAATTAAGCCCAAGAGTGATTTTTATGCTTGCTTGGACTTACAAACAAAATGGACATCCAAACAACCTCTTGGAACGTAACCTGTTCGTAAGTAGGAAAATGTTTGCACCAGTAGTGGGTTCTAAAACTCGTTGCTACCAGTTCGCGCACATGCTTGCGTGTGCGACGCTTCTGCGCATGCGCAGAAGCGTCCAGGGCAGGTGGGCGGAGCATCCTGGGTGGGTGGGCGGAGCCTCCTGCTGCCACCACTACCGGTTCTAAGAACCGGGCCAAACCGGGAGCAACCCACCGCTGGTTTGCACCTTGAATTGGGTTAGAGTAGCTTACAGACCGGAAAGCTTTAAAAATTCCAGTGAGTTGCCTGGTTAACATTCAGAAAACTACATTGTTTTACACCAGCTGCAACTTCTGAACTGTCTGCATGCCAGAGGTGGTATTCACTTACCTTCCCTACCGGTTCGCAAATGTGAGCGCACGCGCCCCGTCCACGCATGCATGCGACCTTCCGTGCATGCACTTGGCATGTGCACGTGGCTTGCATGCATGCACGCGGCTTCAAAACATACAGAAATAGGACGACATAGAGCCGGGGCGGGTGGGCGGGCCCACCAGCAGATCTCCACTACTGGTTTGCCCGAACCAGTCCAAACCGGCAGAATACCACCTCTTGCTGCATGCTCTCTGAAGTTTCCACTTATCCAAAGTGGACAGTTCTATGCTAAACTGTTTTATTTATTTTTATTTGTCAAGTATGTATTTGGTAATATACATAGATATAACATTATTTATATACATAAGATGGATACAAATAAAAGGGAATGTTTGGACAGGGACGGTAGGCACACTGGTGCGCTTATGCACGCCCCTTACTGACCTCTTAGGAATGGGGTGAGGTCAACAGTAGACAGTCTAAGGGTAAAGTTTTGGGGATTTGGGGAGGAAACCACAGAGTCAGGTAGTGAGTTCCAGGCATTAACCACTCTGTTGCTGAAGTCGTATTTTCTGCAGTCAAGTTTGGAGCGGTTTACATTAAGTTTGTATCTATTGTGTGCTCGTGTATTGTGGTGGGTGAAGCTGAAGTAGTAATTGAAAGGTAGGACATGCTGAAGGCGACGTAGTTCTAAACTTTCTAAGCCCAGAATTTCAAGTCTGGTTGCGTAAGGTATTCTGTTGCGAGCAGAGGAGTGGAGGACTCTTCTCGTAAAGTATCTCTGGACACGCTCTATTGTATTTATTTCCGATATGCAGTTTGGGTTCCAGACAGATGAGCTGTATTCCAGGATTGGTCTGGCGAACGTTTTGTATGCTCTGGTTAGTAGTGTAATATTATCGGAGAAGAAGCTACGTAAGATTAGATTAACAACTCTTGATGCCTTTTTGGCGATGTTGTTGCAGTGGGCTTTGGCTCTTAGATCATTTGATATGAGTACTCCAAGGTCTTTGACAGAGTGAGGGTCGTCTGCAAGGTCGTGTCCATTCAGTTTGTATTTGGTGTTCTGATTCTTTTTGCCAATGTGTAGGACAGAGCATTTGTTGGTTGAGATTTGGAGTTGCCAGATGTTTGACCATTCTGACACAAAGTCAAGGTCTTTTTGGAGGGTAGCAGTGTTGTCGGTGGTGTTAAAAAATTTTCATGATCAACTGTCTTCATGATATCCATGTAGGACTTCATTCCTTCCTTCATGTACTGTATATCCCGCCTTTCTTATTTTTACAAATAATTCGTGAACCACTTTGTGGTGAGATGGGCGGCAAATAAAGTTAATAAAATAAAAATAAAAGCATGTCCAGCATACCTTCCTCCTCCTATTTTCCCAATAACAGCAACTCTGTGAACAGCTTGCCTTCAGAAGTTGCAGGTTTTTAAGAAGAGACTGGACAGTCACTTGTCTGAAATAGTATAGGATCTCCTGCTTGAGCAAGTCTGGACTAGAAGACCTCCAAGGTCTCTTTCAGCTCTATTCTGATTGATAGGTTGGGCTGAGAGAGAATGATTGGCCCAAAATCACCCAGGCTGGCTTTCATACCTAAGATGAGAATTGAACTCACAATCTCCTGTTTTGTAACCCAGTGCCTTAAGCACTAGACCAGTTCTAATGCTTAAGTACAGTTCTGAACAGAAGCCAAGTTATCCTAAGTCCAGAAAAGGTCGTAGATGCAGAACTAGTTAAAGCTAGGCATAAGTTACTGTATATTGGCTTCTAGTGAGGGTTTTAAATGAAGGAAAATACTCAGGCTATGTGTAGGAAATGATCAGGCTGAGTCCGAGGGAGGTGTCAAATGTGTCATAAGTCCATGCGCGCCCACAAGAGATCTAAGTTCAGCCCACCTTCAATGCTTTCTTATTCCCCCTCATTTCCCTTGACCGTTAGTAGCTCAGATTTTTGTAGAGAGCTTAAACTTGCAATAAATCTTTATACCCATTTGAACTGCCTGGATCGCCTGATTTCCCCGGCACTTGACATTATGTTTCCTCATAGTGTTCTGCAACTTCAACCCAAATTGCCATTTATTTAATTTCCAATTATTTCTTTATTTATTACATTTCCAAGCTACCTACTTTTCACAATTAAAGGCATGTACACATATCAAGATATTCCATCAGGTAACCTTGATAATATACATCCATATATCACAAATGGTATAGATAGAATTTAAGGTTGCAAGCCAGTTAAAACAATCTTACATCATTAATCCTACAAGTATCAGTTTAGCAGTTAATTCATCTATGGATTAAATTTGTTTGTGAATAATATTTCTAAAAGAAGGGAGGTAATTTCCTTGCTTTTCAAAATAGTTACACACACACACACACACACACACACACACACACACACACACACACACACACAAATCAGGGGTGGGTTCCTCCCGGTTCAGACTGGATCGGCCGAACCGTTAGCGACCCGCTGGTGACGTCACGGATCCGGTTCAGTCGGTGTCGGTCCGTGGGGGCCGCCATCTTTTTTGGGGAATTTTTTGTGAATTTTTTACTGTTCTGCTACTTGAAAAAGGGCCCTCCTGCCCGCCCCTGGGTTTATACTGACCTTTATTCCTTCGCCCGAAGCACAGCTGATCAGCTCCTCAGCTGAGTTTCGGGCTGATTGCAGCTACTGAGCATGTGCGGAAGCCAAATTGCGAGCGGGAATGCGCACGCGCGAGCGGAGCGAGCGTGTGCGCGCAAAACATCGCAATGCGAACCGGTGGGGAAGGTAAGTGGAACCCACTCCTGACACAAATAAATATATTAGTACATACAATATACTATAGAAGTGTACCTACTATTAGTAGTAGTAGGTATCATGGAGAACCAGTAATTCTCCACATTTTGTCAGATCAGAATTCCCAACAACCTTCAAGTTTGGACACATTGGATACGATCAGTGGAAGTTGGCATCCAGCATAATGTGAGCATGTCCCCAATCCCCAAATCAAATGTTCACCACTCTATAGATAGTCCTCATCTTACAACAGTTCATTTAGTGACCGTGCAAAGTTAAAAGGCACTGAAAAGGGGAACTGTGAGTGTTTTTTACACTTGCGACCATTGCAACATCCCCATGGTCACATGATCCAAAATCAGACGTTTGGCTTCAAACTTTCTCATATTCATGACAATTGCAGTGTCCTAGGATCAATCCCCTTTTGCGACCTTCTGACAAGCAAAGTCAATGGGGAAACCAGATTCACTTAACAACCATGTTACTAACTTAATAACTGCAGTGATTCACTTACAACTGTGGCAAAAAAGGTCGTAAAATGGAGCGAAATTCACTTAAGTGTCTCACTTAGTAACAAATTTTGGGCTCAATTGTGGCTGTAAATTGACTACCTACCTGTACAGTGGTTACTCACCCTAACCATACCTATATGGTTGCCACCCATCTCAACCATTCTTAAGAATAACACCATTCTGTCTTATTTAGAGTGCTCTATCTCTATCTCTATCTCTATCTCTATCTCTACCTACCTACCTACCTACCTACCTACCTTCTTATCTATCGACCATATCTAGCTAGATATCTAGCTATCCATTCATTATCTAGATAGCTAGCTATCCATCCATTATCTGTCTGTCTGTCTGTCTGTCTGTCCATCTATTATCTACCTAGCAAGCTATCTCTATTCACAGATAGTGCTCGACTTATAACAGTTCATTCAGTGGCCGTGCAAAGTTACAACAGCACTGAAAAAGGTAACTTATGACCATTTTTCACACTTACCACTATTGTAGCATCCTCATGGTCACTTGATCAAAGTTCATGTACTTGGCAACTGACTCATATTTACGACGGTCGCAGTGTCCCGTGGTCATGTGATCCCCTTTTGCAACTTTCTGACAAGTAAAGTCAAACCAGATTCACTTAACAACTGTGCTACTTGCTTAACAGCTTTTATTTTATTTATTTATTTATTTATTTATTTATTTATTTATTTATTTATTTATTTATTTATTTATTTATTTATTTATTTATTTATTTATTTATGTGTCAAGCGTATATATGATTACAAACAAAAGTATAAACATGATTTTGAATACATGACAAGGATACAAATAAAAAGGGATATGAGGACAGGGAAGGTAGTTTTATTTATTTATTTATTTATGTGTCAAGCGTATATATGATTACAAACAAAGTATAAACATGTTTGTGAATATATAAGAAGTACAAGCATGGTTATAAGTACAAGAAATTTTACGAATATATGGTTACATTAGGACAGGGACGGTAGGCACGATGGTGCGCTTATGCACGCCCCTTACAGACCTCTTACGAATGGGGTGAGGTTGACGGTAGA
>QLTV01002129.1:366847-381232 GCA_003457575.1 Thermophis baileyi
GTCATTATGATTTTTGTAATTGTTTATATTGTGATTGAAGTCAATCATGGTGTGATCACTGTTGGAATAGGGTTCTTTTATTTGTAATCCATAAATTAAGTTTGAACTGGTACAGAAGATGAGATCAAGGCAGATTTTGAGTCTGGTGTGGTTGGATACTAGTTGATCCAGTCCCAGATTAGTTACAGCATTGCACAGGGTTGAATGTATAGGTTCTGTTGTGCATTCGTTGAGGGACCATTTGATAAGAGGTAGATTTAGGTCACCAAGAAGGATGAGAGGGTATGAGCCGAAGGCTGGCCACGTTAGGAGTGAAGTTAACTTATTCGCATGTTCGATGTCGTAGTCTGGGGCTCTGTAACATAGTAGAAATCGTAATGTGGTGTTTAAAGATAATTCACAGATGATGGTCTCTGGAAAAGCAAGTTCATGTGTTACTTGGATGTTTTTTAGATTTAAGGACTTTTTGTAAAAGATGGCAACTCCGCCTCCTCTACGGAGTTCACGATCAGACGGTAAATATGATAGCTTCTTTCTACAATAATGGAGTCAGGGAGGGATGCGTTCAGCCACAGACAAATATAATGACGAAATTAGTCGTATTTAATAGGAGGAGGAATTCAGGCATTTTATTTACAAGACTTCTTGCATTAAGTAGATTGCATCTAAGGTTGGTAGTAGTAGTAGTGGCAGTAGGAGTGGCAGGTAGTGAGGTAGTTTGGGCAGTAGTAGTAGTGAGGAAGTTAAGGTCGTTTGTGGCAGTAGTAGTGGCAGGTAGTGAGGTAGTTCGGGGCGTGCGTGCCTAGTTTTGGGTGATGGGAGGTTGTTAGGATATGAGTTGTGNGTAGAAGTGGCAGGTAGTGAGGTAGTGAGGGGCGTGCGTGCCTAGTTTTGGATGGTGGGAGGTTGGATGTTGGGATGTAGGTTATGAGATTTACTTTTGATACAGTCTGCACAGTAGTCTATATATAAGTCAGTTTCACCATTATCTTGACGTCTTTTTAGATCTTGGCGGAGTTCACGGGAGCGGATTCTTTGTAGGATGGATAGGTCTGGTCTGGATTGAAGTTTACTGTAGTTAGTGTCGGATTTGGCGATGGAGTTTATTGTGTGAATAAATTGATGTTTATTTACTGCAGTATTTCACTTACAACTATGGCAAGAAAGGTCATAAAATGGGGCAAAAGTCATTTAACAAAGGTCTCATTTAGCAACAGAAATTTTGGGCTCAGTTGTGGTTTTAAGTCAAGGACTACCCGTAGTTTCGAAGTTTGTTGCTTTAATTGCCACTGATACCCTAGAATAACACCAGTCTTTACCTTTGTTTTGAGGCTATGTTTTTAACCTGTTCAATGTTTTATATCTCTGGACTTTAAAAACAAGACTTAAGGAAGCCATAAATGGGCAAAACAATTCCCAGCTAATCAGCAATGAGGAAAAGACAAGCCCTCCTCCCTTTTGATTAGATTAGTTGATAACTTGGAAAGCCTTTCTGCCTTTTTTTTTTTTTAACAAGCATGTCTCATGGTTCATTGGCTTTGAAAGCATCTGGATCGTTTTAAGGAAGAATTGCTAGATTCTTAGGAGCCATGTGGTTCATCTCTAGGTCAAGAATGGAACTTCGAGTCTTCTCTCCTGGCAGCTGAGCTGTTAAGGCAAGATTGAAAAGTGTCTGTCAGGGATGCAGAAGTATAAATCTTGTTAGTTGACCATTCTTCATTACTCGTGCCAATTCCCTCTGGGAATCATAGAATCCTTAACTGGAAGGATCTTCTTGCTTAGTGCTGGAAGATCTCCAAGAAAAGGATCTCCAACCTGTGCCTGAATAATCACCCCTCTGAGTGATTGTTTCTGCTATGAAACTGTTTGTCAACATCAAGATATTTATCCAAAAACTAAAATGCCCCCTTCTCAAAGTCTATGGTGTATAGTTGTCTCTTACACAGCAGTAATAAACCAATTAGCTTCTGTATAATAACCACAATTGAGTTATTGGACTAGCACCTGTGAGATCCAAGTTGAAGTCCATCTACGGCCTCCTTTGGTGGCTTTGGGTCAGTTGTCCCAAAGGTGCTTTTTCAAGAGGCAACTGGAGTTTCTGGTTTTTCTTTGAAGACATTTCACTTCTCATCCAAGAAGCTTCTTCAGCTCTGACTGGATGGTGGGGAATGGAAGGATTTATATTCCTTGCAGACAGCTGGTCATTTGCATTCTTTTAGTCGTTAAGGCCATCTGGAGGTTTATCTGTGTCATCAGGGTCACCTGAGTGGTGCAAATGGGTGTGGAGCCTTCCTAGAAATGTTAAAAGGACTGTGTTGTAGACTGGAGATAGATGGTGTCGTATCTCCAGTCTACAGCACAGTCCTTTCAACAGTTCCAGGAAGGTTCCACATCCGTTTGCACTATTCAGGTGACCCTGATGACACAGATAAACGTCCAGGTGACTTTAACGACTCGCTAAAAGAATGCAAATGACCAGCTGTCTGCAAGGAGTATAAATCCTTCCATTCCCCACCATGCAATCAGAGCTGAAGAGGCTTCTCGGATGAGAAGTGAAATGTCTTCAAAGAAAAACCAGAAAGTCCAGTTGCCTCTTGAAAAAGCACCTTTGGGACAACCATGACCCGGATGACTGAGAAACTCCATAGACCTTTGGGTCAATTGTTCTTTCTCCCTGCCCAATGTACTTCATAGTCTTGATGGGAGCATTGTGGATGTTGCCTTGAACTGCTGAGAGGGAAATAGGTTGCAAAATTAAGACATAAATAGGCATGAAGAAGGCAATAGGAGCATAGGTTTCAAATTATGAGAAGGAACAAGAGCCAGTTTGGTCTAGTGGTTGAAGCAGCAGGATAGAAACCAGGAGACTGTGAGTTTTAGTTCTGCTTTAGGCATGAAAGCCGGCTAGGTGACTTTCGGCTACTCACTCTCTGTCAGCCCAAAGCACCTCATTCAGTTGTTGTTGTGGGGAAAATAAGAGGAGGAAAGGGTATTAGGCATGCCACCTTGAGTTGTTTATAAAAATGATAAAGGCAGGATATAAATAAAATAAACATTCCCATTCTCCTATACTAGACCAGGGGTCTCCAAACTTAACAACTTTAAGACTTGTGGACTTCAACTCCCAGAATTCCTCAGCAAGCAAGCATGAGGAATTCTGGGAGTTGAGGTCCACAAGTCTTAAAGTTGCCAAGTTTGGAGATCCCTGCACTACAGAGAGTAGCCTGAGTATATTGTGCTCCATTCGAGAGACCATATCTTAAGTAGGATTGAGACAAACTGGAATGGGTTCAGGAAAAGGCAATAAAGATTGTTGGAGACTGGAGATGAAGTCCCGGGAGGAGCGGTGTAGGGAACTGGATATTGTTAACCATAACAAGACATAACAAGACATCTACGACAATATCCTTCAAATTTCAGAAGGGGTATCACAGAGAAGAAAGCCGTGCTTTTTTTCTCGATTGTCTCAGAGGGCAACAATTATCCAAATTTGCAGGAAGGCAGATTCCAAGTGATTGCTAGGAAAATTTAACCATAGAGCCAATTTTCCAGAGAGATGGCAGGCCTCTTCATTGGAGGCATTCAAGCCATGGCTGGACACCGATCTGTCTGGGATGCTTTCTTTCAGATTTCTCCACTGAACCGTCAGGTTGGACTTGATGGCCTCAATTGGACTTTGATGGCCTCAATTGGACTTTGATGGCCTCAATTGCCTTCCCAACTCTCTGATGCTAGGATCATCTCTCATGTCAATTTTTCCTCTGTTGAACTTAATGATTTATTCTACCACCCCTTTTTTTTTTTAACAAGACTGTTTTTCCATTTTCACAGCAATTCCTCTGAATCCGTTCCAGCTTGTCTATCATTCAGGAGGTAGACTGAGTCTTGTGCAAAGAACTCTCTGTCCTCTGTTGGTTTCCATAACAATCAAATCAAATTGACCCCCGCCTAAAAAAACCAGCTAGCTTGTTTTTGTTACACTTCTTTCAAGGGGGTGGGGCTGGCAAAACTCTTTGCTGGAAAAGGACTATGGATTCTCTTCAGAGCTTTTTTTTTTTTTTTTTTTTTTTATTTTTTTTTTGTGGTTTTTTTGTTCTGTGTTTTCGTCCAAGATGGGGAGAACTTCAAAATGGTTGCCAACAGAAATGGCTCCTTTTTTTGTTTACCACTACGGAGAAACTTAATTTCTGGCACCGTCTGCAACTACAAGTAGCCCTCAGCTTACAACAGTTCATTTAGTGACCGTTCAAAGTTACAGAAGCACCGAAAAAAGTGACTTATGACCGTTTTTCACACTTACAACCGTTGCAGCATCTCCATAGTCACCTGATCAATATTCAAATGCTTGGCAACTGACTCATATTTATGATGGTTGCAGTGTCCCAGGGTCATGTGATCATCTTTTGTGACCTTCTTATAAGCAAAGTCAATGGGAAAGCCAGATTCGCTTAATCACTGTGGCAAGAAAAGTCGTAAAATTGGGGCAAAATTCACTTAACAAATGTTTCACTTAGCAACAGAACTTTGGGGCTCAATCGTGGTCGTATGTCAAGGACTATCCGTGGTTCTTTCCAGCAGATTCTTTTATTCAAGAGGGGCCATGCAATAGATCCCTGTCAATCATTCTCCTGTTGTGAGTGTCCCGGTTTCCAATCACTTGTGTTCCCTTCATGGCAGAGGCAAAGGAACCAAGATGGTGGGTGCAACCACCAAACAAATCTTCACCCTCTTCTATGTGTATTGATATTGAATGTGGGTACAAAGAGGCAGGGCTTCCATCTATGCCTGGGCTTATAAATTTGTCCCCGTCCCACACGAATGAATTGATGACGAAGTCTAAAAGTTTCTGGACACTTGGAGATGTCTTCATGTCAAGTCAGAAGAAAAAGGAACCGTTATTTGACATTGGGAGAACTTAAGCCCACCTCCCTCGTGGGCTGAGAAGATCAGATTAAGGCAACATTATAGAGATATAGAATAATAACTTTATTGTCACTTTGAATGTACACTAATCGGCATACATTAAAATGAAATTTCATTGCATACAGCTCTCTAAGGGTCACCACCAGATATGATCGGGAATTGCACATACAATGGGGCAAGCCTTGATTGCTTGGCAGTAGCCAAAAAAGCCAATACAATCCTAAGTTGCATTAACAGAGGGATACAATCAAGATCAAGTGAGGTACTAATACCACTCTATAAAGCCTTAGTTAGACCACACCTAGGGTACTGCATTCAGTTGTGGTCACCACACTATAAAAAAGATGTTGAGACTCTAGAAAAAGTGCAGAGAAGAGCAACCAGGATGATTAGGGGACTGGAGACTAAAACCTATGAAGAACGGTTACAGGAACTGGGCATTGTTAGTCTAGTGAAGAAAAGGACCAGGGGAGACATGATAGCAATCTTCCAATATTTGAGGGGCTGCCACAGAGAGGAGGGGATCAATCTATTTTCCAAAGCATCCGAAGGCCAGACAAGAAATAATGGATGGAAACTGATCAAGGAGAGATTCAATCTAGAAATAAGGAGAAATTGTCTGACTGTGAGAGCAATCAACCAATGGAACAGCTTGCCTTCAGAAGTTGTGGGAGCTTCCATCACCTGAAGCTTTCAAGAAGAGACTGAAAGAGACAAGAAGAGACTTTGTCAGAATGGTGTAGAGTCTCCTGTTTGGGTGTGGGGTTGGACTAGATGACCTACAAGGTCCCTTCCAACTCTGTTACTCTGTTCCTCATGTTACTAGCTTTTGACATACACAGTTGCTCCTGAGAAGAAAGCAAATTGGATCAGAGCTATGACCCGGAGAAGGATTTTGAGACTTCTCAGATCCTAGAGGAACACAGGTAGTACATGAATTATGATCAGTTGCTTAGCGACTAGTCAAAGGTACAACAGACCATCTGGGGATACTTAGTACTGAAGTTCTGACAATACCCACCCCTGCTCACATGACCTGGTTTGGTGCGCTCAGCCACCAACCTGTATTTACAGCCATTTGCAACAACCTGCAGGTACATGTCCCCGTTTTACAATGGTTTTGCCAAAGACCAGTATTTACTTCCCAATTTTCGTCAAAACTAGACAATGGTGGACTATTGGCTTGCTTAACAACCTTGGTGTTCGCTTAACAATCATGGGGTTCGCTTTCTGACCGCTTCAGAAAAGATTGTAAAATTGGGTTGATTGTGTAGATGATCTACTTTATGACTGTCATGACTTACGACCATGTTGGACGAGCTCCATTATGGTCATAAGTCAAGGACTACCTGTAGACTCACCTGTGCAGATAAACCGGTAATCCTTGACTTACGACCAATTGCTTAGTGGGAAAATATATCCAGTGGGTGAAATGAATTCGCTTAATAGCTGCAGTGTTCACTTAACCACTGCTACAAAAAATGCTGAAAAATTGGGTCAGGTCACATGATGTCTCGACTTACAACAGCAACAACTTATAACTGTAACTTCACTCTCAGTTGTAAGTCGAGGACTATCTGTACATAGAATCAAGATCACATGAATACCACTTTATAAATGCCTTGGTAAGACAACACTTGGAATACTGCCTCCAGTTTGGGTCGCCATGATGTAAAAAAGATGTTGAGACTCTAGAAAGAGTGCGGAGAAGAGCAACAAAGAGGATTAGGGGACTGGAGGCTAAAACATACAAACGGTTGCAGGAATTGGGTGTGTCTAGTTTAATGAAAAGAAGGACTAAAAATGACATGATAGTAGTGTTCCAATATCTTGTGGGTTGCCACAAAGAAGAGGGAGTCAAGCTATTCTCCAAAGCACCTGAGGGCAGGACAAGAAGCAATGGGTGGAAACTAATCAAGGAGAGAAGCAACCTAGAACTAAGGAGAAATTTCCTGACAGTTTGATCAGTGGAATGACTTGCTTCCAGAAGTTATGGGTGCTCCAACACTGGAGGTTTTTAAGAGGAGATTGGACAACCATTTGTCTAAAATGATATAGGGTCCCCTGCTTGACCAGGTGGCTGGACTAGAAGATCTCCAAGCTCCCTTCCAACTCCATTATTCTGTTATTCTGTACACATACGTGCTATAGTACTGTAAGAAGAAATGTCTCTCAAAGTTCACATAAGTCTTTTTGCATCTGTGTTAAAATGAAATCCAACATCTTGGGAGAATGTTCCACTTGTCTTCAATAGCATCGTGTCTAAATTAACCCTAGAGCCCATGGTCAACAGCTGACAGCAGGACAAGTTGCTACCATGAAGAATTATTTTCATTTTTAAGATGAAAAGCGAAAGAGTGCTTTCATCACTGAACTGAGCTTCTGAAATAACTGCCCTCCCATCTTGAACTACCATATTTTTCTCATTTCTGTTTTAATATCATATCTGGCCTGTTTCTTTTCTTCTCCACCACCCAAGAACCCAAACTGGTGACGGACAGGCCAAATGAAAACATCCCACAGTTTCAAAACCACTGGCCAACATGTGATTTTTTATTTATTTTTTTTAAATAACGTACTTCCAACACGCCTCTAAAAATTGGCTTTGAAATGTGGCTTTGACAGATCGTCATAAAATGCTACTGTTTTCCCCAAGTTAACGAATTTTTATTCCCGTCTGCTTGAAATGCCTTCTGCAAAAGTAACGGGACAGCAACGCTCAGGATCCCATAGAAGAGAATATCCGAAGCTCAGGGTTGAACTGTGGAGCTCTTGAGCATGGTTGTTTGCTTGCAATTGTTACATTACCACACTACGTCACATCTTCAGTGCTAGTGAATGTTCCCTGTTTGTATACATTAGCTTGCCTGCCAGTATTAGCGGATGTAGTTTTCTCTTTGGTGGTTCCTTGATTAGGTTATTGTTTTCTGCTTGATTGTTTTTCTGGTGTTAATCCCTGCTTATCTGGGTGTAGGCTACCGGAGACAGTGTGTTCCAGTCTTTTTATTTCTTTCTTAGCTTTTTTATTATCTCTTTTTTAATGGTGTGTAAATGTGGTTTATCTCTATTTATTGATGACTGATTTGTCTGAATGGTAAACTTTAAGGAATATGTTGTTGTTGCTGGTAACTCTAAATGGATTTTTGTTGATCAAAACTGAATGATGAGGCTTTAAAGATTTGTTTAAAGACAAGAATATGGGATAAAGGGATCTTTTGTTGTATTTTCAGGGAAAGTGATAAATTACTGCATTAAAAAGAAAGGAAATGAATATAAAGTTGGTTTATTTGATTATGGTTAAAATATATATGCTGTTATTTCTGGTAACTTCCAATGGGTGTTTGTTAATTAGAACTGAATGATGAGGCTTTAAAAGTTTGCTTATAGGTAAGAGATAAGATATGGGAAGAAGAGATCTTTTGCTTTAGTATCCAAGAAGGTGATAAGTTATTGAAATTATTTGTACTTGGACTTGATGAAAAAGGAAGTCATTTCTTTACATATCTCTTTCCTTTTTTCTTTACTATATTTTTTCTTTCTTTTCTATTTTTTCTCTCTGCACTTTTTCTTTTTATATTTAGTAGTTTCTACCGGTATTAGGTTTTCAGCTCTGTAGCTGTAAACTTTAATAAAAATGATAATTCAAAATCTAAGTTTTAATGTTGTTATTTTTATATGATGTAATACATAAATATTCTACAAATGCATCGGTTTCCATTGTCAGTATGGTAAATATCAATAAATATGGGCTGTTGGTTTAATATTCAAACACATTTCATCAATAAATATAACCCGCATGCAAATAAAAAAAAATTTGGGGTCCTCCATCATTTATAAAAATGGAAAGCAGTCCTGAGAGCAAAAAAGTTTAAGAAACACTGATTTAGAGGAAATACACTTTGCCCTGGAACTGGAAATGCATCATTCTCTATGGTGCTCAACCTTGGTGGCTTTAATACAGGTTGTCCTCAGTTCTTAGAATTCTGGGAGTTGAAGTCCACCTGCCTTAAAGACACCAAGGTGAAAAAAGTTTCCTCTACAGGGTAAAATTTTCTTTGGGGTTTTATACTGTACATCTTTTTATTCCAGGTCTCAGAGGTGAGTCTAAGCAGATCTTAATAAATAGAGTTATATCATGGTTCATAAATGAACCGTCCAGGGGGGGAACACCCACAGTTTGGGAGAGCCAGGTACCTTGCAATTGCCAATTGTGATCCCCTAAACTGTGTGCTCTTCAAATCTGATTCCAGGTTTCTTCAGATCATTTTTCCTTATGGTGGTGGGATCTCATTTTTTTAGAATTATACAGGTAGTCCTCAACTTAAAACCACAATTGTAACCAGAATTTCCATTGCTCAATTGAGCAAGCTGGTTGCTCAGTGAGTCACTCCCAATTTTACAATCTTTATTGCTATGTGTTTGCGTTATGTGCTATGTTATTGTGCAATGTGTTTGTGTTTGTGTTAAGTGAATCACTGCAGATAGTTGTTAAGTGAATCTCATAAATATATGCCAGTTGCTAAGTGCCTGAAATTTGATCGTGGGGATGCTCCAATAATCATAAGTGCAAGGATCAGTTGTAAGTCACTTTTTTCAGCACTTGTTGCAATTTCAAACTGTCATTAAACGAATGGTTGTAAGTCAAGGCTACTTGTATGCAAAAATTGTTTTGGGAAAAAAAATAGCTTTGGGGGTGCGAGTAGTGGAGCAAAGTGACACAGGAGGGAACGAGTTAATTTCTCCTTCACACCCTGGCCTCGTCCAGATTGTGAGCATACGCACAAACACACATATACACACACACACACGCTACAATTCCAGTCCACTGCAGTTCTCTGTTTTGATGGCTCCAATTCACATATTTCAAATGTTTATCTTCTGCTTCGTTCCTGCTTGGTCCACAGAGGCCCAATGCCCTTTCGGATGTGGTGGATCAAAGCAGTCACTCCATCCTAAATGAAGTTGACTCATGCATTCTTTTAAGAAATTAGCTCGAGTCATAGTCACAGTCAGTCACTCCTGCGGTAATTACTTCCATCAGTTAATCGTGCCTCCCACAAGCATTTTCTTCATCCCCCTTGCCTCCTTTTCCCGGTGTCCTTCATCTCGGCTGGTGACACCCAGTTCCAGGATTATCAGAGAAGGAGAAAAACAACCCGCTTCCTTGTTCTTAATTTAGGAAACATCTATTACTCCGTTCTCTGTCTTTATTTATATATTTAAAAAGTCACGCGGAGCTACAAAAAGCTACAACTCCTTGACTCATCAAGAAGCTCTCCCATTTCGGTGATGGCCCCACTCCTGCTCTTCGTTGACCTCTCTTGGGTTTATGATATCATTCTGGAGACGGGGAAACTGCACAAGCTGTTCTAAAAGTGGCCACATGATAGCTTTATATAATGGCACGATCCACCTGTTTTCCAGATGTGTTGGGCTTACACTTCCCCGATTTCCCCAGCCGGCAGGCAGTACAACACTGTGGCCTCCTCTACCATCCCATTGTACATTGGCACTGCACTCTCAGAGTAGAGAAGGACACACAAACACAAACACACACACACACACACACACACACACACACACACACAATCTGCCCATTCCAATCAAATTTTTCCTCCTCTTTCCAATCTTTCTGGGAAGGAGTAGAGAGATAGTCTTGAAGACACTCAACAGCCTTTAGATAAACCCCAGCTTATCTCTGGAAGGAAGAACCGAGGTGACCTCAGGTTTTCTCCATTTTGATGCTCTTGGTACAGGATCCAATCTGGGTTGGTCACCAGGACCAGAGGTTTAGTCTTGCAAGCATTTGGACTCGTGCTAGAGCCCATTCTCAGGGAACCTCTCTCTACCAGAATGTGAATGAGTCCCAAAGCTCACAAGACTAAACCTCTAGTCCCAGTGACCAATCCAGATTACATCCTGCAACATTATCCTGGGACATGTATATTTGCTTTCATTTGTGATGCTCTTGGGTGAGCAATGAGAGAGAGACAATCTGTCAAGCTTCCCAGATTCTGTTATAATATAACAATCAAGTAGACTTCCAGAGTGATTCCTTCATAGTGGTTGTTGAATATCTTCTTCAACGTCATCTCCATACTGCTCCACAACATCTCATCCAATCCACAAAGGTGACTACATGACCCTTGGACCAGTGGTGACATTCAAATTTTTTCCATACCGGTTCTGTGGGCGTGGCTTGGGGGGGTCCTGTGAATGAGTGGGCGTGGCCAACTCAATGCCACTCATAGCCATGCCCACTCAGTCACATGACACCCCCCACCAAGCCACGCCCACAGAACCCGGTAGGCAAAAATGTGTGTATGAGCACGAGAAGGGCTCATAGTGAATGCTGTGGCAGAGAGAAGCCGAACTTTTCTCCCTCCATTCACAGCGGAGCTGCTGCTCCCTTTATGCTCCCCCGCCCCCTCCCTCCTGGGGATCAAAGTACCTTAAAGGGACAGGCTGCAGCAGCTCCGCTGTGAATGGAGAGAGAAAAGTTCAGATTCTCTCTGCTGCAGCATTTAATGTTGAATGCTGTGGCAGAGAAAAGCCGAACTTTTCTCCCTCCATTCACAGCGGAGCTGCTGCTCCCTTTATAGTCCCCTCCCTCCCGGGGGTCGAAGTACCTTAAAGGGACAGGCTGCAGCAGCTCTGCTGTGAATGGAGGGAGAAAAGTTCGGATTCTCTCTGCTCTCGGGGTGAGCGGCGAGTGGGCGAGCGGGTGGGTGGGGCCAACCAGGGGTGGTTTTTACCGGTTCGGCAAACCGATTCAAATTGTCCCTACCAGCTCGCCCGAGCCGGTCTGAACCGGTTGAATTTCACCCCTGCCCTGGATACTGCGACCATCATCAATATGAGTCAGTTTCCAAGCATCTGAATTTTGATCACGTGACGACGGGAATGCTGCAACGGACGTGTGAAAAATGGTCATAAGTCACTTTTTTCAGTGCCCTCGTAACTTTATAGGGTCACTAAATGAACTGTTGTTAAGTCGAGGACTACCTGTACCAGTTTACCAATTACCAGAATCACCAGCCTCAGAGAACAACATTTGGTGGGGGAAACCTTTTTTGTTGTTGTTTTTTGGTGAAAATAATGCAAGGGAAGAGGAACAGGTGCCTATCAATTCATTCCTATTTGATAAGGATGAGATCAGTGACTGGAGATGTATCTTTTTCCCCCTCCTCATTTAAATCCTGGAAGCTTTGTCTCAGACACTTATTTATTCATCCTTTTCCGTAAGGGAACTCTTTGTCTTTATTAAAAATCCATAAATCTAAGAGCTTTCTGACCCTCTTGGAGTGGGGAGATAACTGATGACCAGCATAAACAAGAATAAACAAGTCAGAAACGCAACTATTCTCTCCTTTCACAATGTGCCCATTCGTCTTATTAATCAACCCATTAAACATTTCTTTATAGACACCAGCTGCATTTTGTAACCATCTGCGCTGGACAAGAACTGGACATAGGAGTTTGGAAAATGAGAAACCGTCTTCTACGCCTTTCGAAGTCTGGTTTCTCTGTCTCAGCAGGAGGGGGTGACCTGACTCAACCCAGGACCCAGCAATTCCCTATTATTAGAATTAGAATAACAGAGTTGGAAGGGACCTTGGAGGTCTTCAAGTCCAACCCACTGCTTAGGCAGGAAACCCTATGTACCATTTCAGACAAACGGTTGTCCAATCTCTTCTTAAAAACTTCCAGTGTTGGAGCATTCACAACTTCTGGAGGCAAGTTGTTCCACTGGTTAATTGTTCTCACTATCAAGAAATTTCTTCTTAGTTCTAGCTTGCTTCTTTCCTTGATTAGTCTCCATCCATTGCTTCTTGTCTTGCCTTCAGGGGCTTTGGAGAATAGCTTGACTCTCTCTTCTTTGTGGCAACCCCTGAGATATTGGAAGACTGCTATCATGTCACTCCTAGTCCTTCATTTCATTAAACCAGACATATCCAATTCCAGTAACCGTTCTTCATGTTTTAGCCTCCAGTCCAGTGGTGAAATCCAATTTTTTTTACTACCAGTTCTGTGGGCGTGGCTTGGTGGGCATGGTGTGGCTTGGTGGGCATGGCTTGGCGGGCATGGTGTGGCTTGGTGGGCGTGGCTTGGTGGGCATGGTGTGGCTTGGTGGCCGTGGCTTGGTGGGCGTGGTGTGGCTTGGTGGGCGTGGCAGGGGAAGGATACTGCAAAATCTCCATTCCCACCCCACTCTGGGGCCAGCCAGAGGTGGTATTTGCCGGTTCTCTGAACTACTCAAAATTTCCGTTACCGGTTTTCCAGAACCTGTCAGAACCTGCTGGATTTCACCCCTGCTCCAGTCTCCTAATCATCTTTGTTGCTGTTCTCTGCAGTCCTTCTAGAGTCTCAACATCTTTTTTACATCATACATCAACGACCAAAATTGGATGCAGAAAATCAGCAGTTTTATTTTCGGCCATTTGGAACTGAGAACCGCACAAGTCTGTGTAGCGAAAGGCCTTGAATTAATTCAAAAAGAGACTCTTCTAAAGTCCTTCCTCATATGGGTAGTCCTCGACTTACAACAGTTCATTTAGTGACCATTCAAAGTTACAACAGCACTAAAAAAAGTGACTGAGGAGCGTTTTTCACAGTTACAACCTTTGTAGCAATCCCGTGATCACGTGATCAAAATTCAGATGCTTGGCAACTGGCTCATATTTATGACCATTGTTTTGTCCCAAGGCCATGTGATCCCCTTTTGTGACCTTCTGACAAGCAAAGTCAACGGGGAAGCCAGATTCACTTAACAATCGAGTTACTAACTTATCAACTGCAGTGATTCGCTTAATAACTGAGGTAAAAAAGATTGTAAAATGGAGCAAAACTCAATTAACAAATGTCTCTTATCAACAGAAATTTTGGGCTTCATTGTGGTCGTATGTCGAGGACTACCTGTATTGATTTCAGCTATGTCCAAGGATGCTCACAGAGAGAGGCGGGATCAAAGCTGTCAAAATGGTGGTCATAACCATGTGATCAAAGCCCCACCACTTTTTTTACACGTCATATGCTCTGTTCTGGATTCCCTCTTGCTTTCAATAGAAGAGAATATTTTTTATTTTATTTATTTATTTGTTTGTCAAACATGTACAAGATAGCAGGTATAGGTATAAACATAAACATAATCAAAGTGAATACAGATAGATGAGGACAATAGGACAGTAGGACAGGGACGGTAGGCACGCTGGTGCGCTTATGCACACCCCTTACAGACCTCTTAGGAATGGGGTGAGGTCGACAGTAGACAGTCTAAGGTTAAAGTTTTTGGGGTTTGGGGAAGAAACCACAGAGTCAGGTAGTGAATTCCAGGCATTGATCACTCTGTTGCTGAAGTCGTATTTTCTGCAGTCGAGGTTGGAGCGGTTTACATTAAGTTTGTATCTATTGTGTGCTCGTGTATTGTGGTGGGTGAAGCTGAAGTAGTAATTGAAAGGTAGG
>QLTV01002129.1:385987-401803 GCA_003457575.1 Thermophis baileyi
ATAAAAGTATTAAGTAAATACAAATATTGAATTCCTTCCATTTCTGCTCGAGGTATTTTAGTTTTTAAATTCTTTTTAAATTCTTTTTTTTTTTTAGCTTTTAAAATTATTCTTTGGATTCCACCCGTCTTATGCTGGCCTATGACCGTAATAAAGATTTGACTGAGTGTGGCTTATGTTATGCCTCTTCATTTAATGACAGGGTTAGTGACCTTTCGCCCCAATAAACATTTCCATCTGGAACCAGTCTTAGCACAGTCTCCAGAAAGCGGCAAAGGTTAATTTATATTGACTGGTTCCTACTATGATTTGATTGCTTATTTGTACCCGGACTATCATTAAGTGTTGTACCTTGTGATTCTTGACGAACTTATCTTTTCTTTTATGTACGCTGAGAGCATATGCACCAAGACAAATTCCTTGTGTGTCCAATCACACTTGGCCAATAAAAAAATTCTATTCTATTCTATTCTATAAAGGATCTCAGCCTATCCCAAAGGTGATTTTTTTCAAGAAGCAAATGGACTTTCTTGTTTTCCTTTGAAGACGTTTAGCTTCTCATCCAAGAAGCTTCTTCAGCTCATCTTCAGCTCAGATCTCAAGCTATGTGCCCTTCTCGTTGAGGATCCTTTCATCCACACCGGCTCTTGACTGCTTCTGTAACCACTAGACGCTTCTCCCTATACAATCAAAGAACCAAGACTCCCAACCATTGTCCTGTGCTTGACCTAGCTGCAGTATGAGAGAAAGGGAAGAAGACCTTTGTCTGTCTGTCAGATGAGTTTGGCCGTAGGCCTTTCTCTTGGAGTGAAGGGGCAAAAAGGAGAGATCACATTTCCGGCCTCCATCCCTCGAGGTCTCGGCCTCCTCCATCCGTCTCCATCCCCGGTCCTTTCCGGGCGCCACATCTGGTTTGCATCATGGGCTGCACAGCTGCAGAAATTCACCAGCTCACATCTGCTTCCAATCCTGACACAACATGACTTCACCCGATCTGGAGCCCGAGGTCTTCTGGAGTGCTGAGTCACCACCGATGGCTGTCCCACCTGAATCGCTGCTGCTTTTAGGACATATGAGTCTCGACACAGGGAGAGGCTCTGAGGCCTTCACTGCTGTTGGCAGCTCTGCCAACATCTACCTTTTTGACTTGTATCTTGAGGGGGCTTGTGAAGGGCAAAATTTCACAGAAGGACACCCTTGGCTGGCTGATGCAACTCTCCCGTGCTGCTTACATTTTTGAGAAGGCATTTCCTGACCTAACGCATCGAAAGGGAACCTTGCTGAGACTACACCAAAAAAGGGAATTAAACCCCCATCTCCCATCCCAAGACCCTGATCTGTATCAATATTTAAATAAATAAATATTTAAATAATATTTAAATATTTAAATAAATAAATGATCAGTGTTCCAATATTTGAGGGGCTGCCACAGAGAGGAGGGGGTCAAGCTATTTTCCAAAGCACCTGAAAGCCAGACAAGGAATAATGGATGGAAACTGAACAAGGAGAGATTCAACCTGGAAATAAGGAGGAACTTTCTGACAGTGAGAGCAATCAACCAATGGAACAGCTTGCCTTCGGAGGTTGTGAGAGCTCCAACACTTGAGACTTTCAAGAGGAGATTGGACTGCCATTTGTCTGAAATGGTGTAGGGACTCCTGCTTGAGCGGGGGATTGGACTAGATGACCTACAAGGTCCCTTCCAACTCTATTAATCTAATCTATTTGGAGAAGTGTCCGTCTAAGGCAATGTGAGGTACTTTTCAAAGCACAGCTACAATAACAGGCAGAGCTGAGCTGTATATCCATCTTCATTTCAATATTTTCTTTCTTCAAATTAATTAATACCCAATTAATTAAGAGAATATGTGTAGATCAGGGTTGAACTGTGGGGTCCTTATTGCCCTCTGGGCGTGATTGTTTTCTTGCAGATGTTTCATTAACCAAACAGGCATAATATCTTCAGTGCTTCAGAGCAAACCCCACCCTCCTTTCACACTGACGATGTTAGCAATAGCAATAGCACTTAGACTTATATACCGCTTTACAGTGCTTTACAGCACTCTCTAAGCGGTTCACAGAGTCAGCATATTGCCCCCAACAATCTGGGTCCTCATTTTACCCACCTCGGAAGGATGGAAGGCTGAGTCAACCTTGAGCCGGTGAGATTTGAACCGCTGAACTGCTGAACAGTCAGCTGAAGTAGCCTGCAGTACTGCACTCTAACCACTGCGCCACCTCGGCTCTTATCTTGTTACCTAGCTGGGTAATGAAATGTCTGAAAGAAAACAAGCAAACTCAGAGAGCACCAAGGACCCCATAATTAACAGCCATCTTTTTGTGCAAACTGCCCCACTACCATGTTTCCCCGAAAATAAGACCCTGTCTTATATTTTTTTGAAACCCGAAATAAGCGCTTCGCCTTATTTTCAGAGAGGTCTTATTATTTTGGGGCGCGTGGAGCAAGACGGGGCTCCTCTTGCCGTCTTACCTGATTTCCAGCTCTGTCTCCCTAACCCTAACCAGAGGAAATGGCGGGGACCGGCTGCGCATGCGTTTAAATATTTTGGGGGGTCTTATTTTTGGAGGAGGGCTTATTTTCAGGGGAGGTCTTATTTTCAGGAAAACACGGTACATGTTTTATTTAAATTGTGATTGATATTCCCCTGCTTCTTGTTTTAAATGTCTGCTGATTTAGAATTGTTTCTCATGGTTTCCCCCCCCCCCCTTAATTTTGTTTGCTTTCCTTCAGAATGGAAAAAAAATTGAATTAAAAACAATTAAACCTAAACAGCATGAGGGAGTAATCAGGTATCTTTTTTGAGATCCAGACTGAGCCATTTTGGCCTGGCTGAAAGGAAAATAGAAACTTCTGGCCAATTATGAGCACCAAGTATTATAGCTGGATCTCTTTGTAGCTCAGTAACGGATGTGTTATTCTCAGTTGTTGAACACTTGTAACTTCCCATTTAAAAAGGAAGAAGGGGAATAATAATAATAATAAAAGGATTTTGCTCCAACATTGAACTAAGGCTGATGAAAATCAGCCAATGCTGGGACGGGAAGTGGAAAAACTAGGAATGGAATTTTATGAGTAATGGATTCTGAGAGAAATTGCATTTCTGTTCTGAAAGCAAATCCCTCGGCACTTAATGAGGTCCAAGACACCTTCTTTGCTAATTCTGAGGGGACATCTTTGTGAAATGGACTCAGGGCCCAGAAGTCTTTATTTCTTTTTTAGAAGATCTGGCAAGTCCGAAAAAGCTTAGAGCAGGGGTGTCAAACTCAAGGCCCGTGGGCCGGATCCAGCCCATGGGGTGCTTAAATCTGGCCCGTGGGGCTGGCCTGGAAATGGCAAAGGACCGGCCCACTGTGCCTCTGGCAGCCAAAATGGGCTGCAGGGGGCCACGCGTAGCCCCCGCGCAGTCCATTTTTGGCCTGGACAGCCTCCTGCAACACTTTGCCAGCCAAAATGGGGCACAGGGGGGCCGCGCACGCCCCGTTTTGGCCAGCAAAGTGCTGCAGGAGGCCAGCCATCCCATCTCCCCCTCCACTGCGGCCGGCCCGCGGAGGAGAACTACAATGCTAATCCGGCTCTCAAAGAAATCCAGTTTGACACCCCTGGCTTAGAGATTACAGGCCACGGATTTCGCTCTCCTGACCTAGCCGAAAATACATGGAAAACAATCCATGTAATTAACATATTATACAATTTTGCTAATACAGAATGCAGGTGGTCCTCGACTTACGACCACAATTGAGCTCACAATTTCTGTTGCTAAGCAAGACACTTGTTAAGTGAATTTTGCTCCATTTTGCAACCTTTCTTGCCACAGTTGTTAAGCAAATCATTGCAGTTGTTAAGTTAATAACACGGTGGTTAAGTGAATCTGGCTTCCCCATTGACTTTGCTTGCCGGAAGGTCGCAAAAGGTGATCACAAGACCCCGGGACGCTGCAACCGTCATAAATATGAGTCAGTCGCCAAGCACCTGAATTTTGATCACGTGGCCATGGGGATGCTGCAATGGTCACGTGAAAAATATAAGTCACTTTTTTTCAGTGATGTAACTTCGAACGGTTACTAAATGAACTGCTGTAAGCTGTGGACTATCTTTAGGTTATATAAATAAATTAATTTTCCCTAGCACGATAAAGAGACAGGCTTAATTTGTCAGTAGCTACTTCTCTTCTTATTTCAGCACTGTCCCACGCAGGGGTGGACTGCTGGGGGTTCACAAGGATTCGGGAGAACCTCTAGCTAAGATTCTGTGCAGTTCGGAGAACCCCCAAATCCCACTCCTGGCTGGCCCCTCCCACCCCACCCCACCCCTCCCAGGAGTCCCCATGTGGCCCGTTTTGGATGCAGGTAAGTGTAGGGTGCGTGCAGAGGCACGGGGAGGGTGAAAAATGGGCCTACTGGAAGTTCGGGAAGCTCTAGAGGGCCTCCGGACCCTGGGGAGGCCGTTTTTGCCCTCCCGGAGGCTCGAGGAAAGCCTCCAGAGCCCGGGGAGGGCAAAAACGCTCCCCACCACCGCCGTGGTGCAGGTGGCCGACTAGGCCACGCCCACCATGGCCATGCCCACCCAGCAACCGGGCAGATAACCCCTTGCTAAAAATTTTGAAGCCCAACCCTGGTCCCACGGCCGTCTTAGAGTGTATAAAATCTGTATTTTTCCATGATTTTGGAGGGAAGTCAGGTGACTGCAGTGCTTGGAAAGAGGTAGAAAAGAGGGATACAATGAATTTCTTGCCTGTATACCTTGAATGACTGATTTGAGATTGAGAGGAGAACTCTTCAAGGGAGAAAGGAATTATTATTTTTTTCCTTTTTAGCTTGAGGCTTGACCACAATTTACTCATCAAATTAAGGGTTTCATCCAGAGGTATTTTTGTGGCTCTAGGCTAGCCCTCCATCCTCTGATGGTTGAATCTGATACTATAAACCTCTCCCAATTTCACAAGCGAAAAGAATGGTACTCTATTCTGCCATACAAAAGATGTGTGGACTTCAATTCCCAGAATTCTCTGATCAGCAAATCATGATGGAGTACCGTGTCCATAAACCATGGATGGTGCTCCATCACTGGAGGTTTTTAAGAAGTGACTGGACAGCCATTTGTCTGAAATGGTATAGGGTCTCCTGCCTGAGCAGGGGGTTGGACTAAAAGACCTCTAAGGTCCCTTCCAACTCTGTTATTCTGGGATTCTGAACCAGATTAAAACCTGTTTCCCACTTGAGTTTTTCCAACCATCAGCTGAAATCAAAAAATGGGAGTTGCTTGCTGCCACCTAGTGGCCAGAATCCAAATTGCATCCAACTTGGTTTCAAAAGACTTGTCCCAAAGGTGCTTTTTCAGGAGGCAACTGGACTTTCTTGTTTTTTCTTTTGAAGATGTTTCGCTTCTCATCCAAGAAGCTTCTTCAGCTCTGACTGGATGGTGGGGAATCAAAGCATTTATATTCCTTGCAGACAGCTGGTAATTTGCATCCTTTTAGAGCAGGGGGGTCAAACTCAAGGCCCGGGGGCACAGGGTGCTTAGATCTGGCCCACAGGGCTTCCCTGTAAACAGCCAAGGACTGTCCCACAGTGCCTCTGCCAGCAAAAATGGAGCTCCGGAGGCCGTGTGTGGCCCTTCCGAGCTCCATTTTCGGCTGCGGCGGCCTTCTACAACTACAGATGTGAAGGCCCGGAAAAAAAAACGGAAAAATTCGGGTTTTTTCCGTTTTTTTCCTGAAGGCTTTTTTGTTTTTTTCTAAAAAAGTGGAAAAATTGAAAAAAGAAAAAAAAATTGTGGAATATTTTATTTTAACATGATGAATAAAAAAAAATGTATGATATCAGATTATTCTAATTTCTGTGCACTGATTGAGGACAAGCAAGTCCTAGGTAACAAACTGAACCCTCCACTGCAAGAACAGTATGCATTTCTTCCTTTAGGAGGTGCTGCTATTGTAACAAGAAAAAGGTTTCAGTTTTGCTTTTGCATGTTAGTGGGTGTGTTTGGTTTGTTCTGTCCTCTTCACTAGGCCTCAAAAGCAGGTTATAATTTTATTCCAAGTCAAATTGTCCATAGTCATATTTTATGTTCCTAAAGTAACAGAATGACTTTCAATCTTAAAAAGACAAAAATAGCAATAGCACTTAGACTTATATACCGCTTTACAGTGCTTTTACAGCCCTCTCTAAGCGGTTCACAGAGTCAGCATATTGCCCCCAACAATCTGGGTCCTCATTTTACCCACCTCGGAAGGATGGAAGGCTGAGTCAACCTTGAGCCGGTGAGATTTGATCTGCCAAACTGCAGCTAGCAGTCAGCTGAAGTAGCCTGCAGTACTGCACTCTAACCACTGCGCCACCTCGGCTCATTAGCACAAAAAAGTGCTAATGTAGCATTTTTTTCAATTTTTCTGAAAATTTCCGTTCCCCCCCCCCAAAAAAACGGAAAAAAACCGGGTTTTTTTCCGAGCTTCAAAATTTCCGGAAATTTTACATCTCTACCTGCAACTCTCTACCAGCAAAAACAGAGCTCGTTTTTCGCTGGCAGAACATTCAGGCCACCACAGATGCCTCCAACGTGAGTTATGTCGAGCTAGCCACGCCCACCCTGGCCACACCCACCTCCCCCCCCAAAGGTCAAACACAACCCTGATGTGGTCCTCAATGAAATCAAGTTTGACACCCCTGTTTTAGAGGGTCGTTGAAGCACTTGGAGGTTTATGTATGTCCTCAGGGTCACCTGAGTAGTGCTCCTGGTTCCTGTAGTCCAGGGGTGAAATGCTACCGGTCTGCTCTTACCTGTCGGTCGCCGTAGAGCCGGTCGCCAAGGTAGCGCGAGGCGCCGCCCACCCGCCCGGACGCCGCCATTTAGGTTCTTTTACCCTCTGCGCATGCGCAAAGCGTTCTGTGCATTTGCAGAGGGTAAAAGAACTCAAATGGCGGCGTCCGGGTGGGTGGGCGGCGCCTCGCGCTACCTTGGCATCCGGCTCTACGGCGACCGACAGGTAAGAGCGGACCGGTAGCATTTCACCACTGCTGTAGTCTGCAATTTTTTCCTCTGGAAATCCATTCCTACTCCCACACCATTCAAAGGGTGTTCATCCCAAATTGTATAGCTAAAAGTCTGTGGACATTCTCAAGTCATCCAGGTCATGGTTGTCCCAAAGGTGCTTTTTCAGGAGGCAACTGGACTCTAGCATCCTGGACAGTTCTTTGTCACCTATGGAATCAGTTATATGAACAAAGAAACAAAGACTGCCTTGTTTCATTCATTGGAAAAGTTTATATGTGCAGTAGTGTAATTCCACCTTCCTAATGCTGGGTTTAGTTTTTTTTAAGTAACTTGAGGGAATGCATCTTAGTCTCCATCCACAACAGAAGCTACCATCAACTGAATAAAGTTGCTCACCTGTACTTTGCAGAAGAGTGCGCGAAGTCACCTGTGACCTTAGTGTTTAATCTTTAACCAAAATGCCATTAAAATGTGGGTAGGCCTATCCGCAAGCAGCACGTGGTTTACTGTATTTTGGTGAAAATATTGAGGGTCAGTGTATTCACACATGGGCTTACACGGATATGTATATATAGTACTTCTACATTCTGAAAACTCTAGCAAGCTTAGCAACTTTTTAAAGATGTGTGGGCTTCAACTTAGAATTGGGGGGGAAAGGCTCAGCTGCCAATCCTTTAGAACAATATCTCACAGGAACTGCCCTCAGATAAAACTAGGTTCTATTGTCCTAATCAGATCAATTCATCGACCCCTATAGCCAACAACCAATATTTTTTTGAATGTTGTGAGCAAATGCCAATTTCACAGGCTAGGATTACCCCACCATTAAAGGAAGCAACTTTGTGAAGTTGGCGACTTTGTGAAGTTGCCAATTTCACAGGATAGGATTATCCCACCATTAAAGGAGGCAACTTTGTGAAGTTGGCAACTTTTGTGAAGTCAAAATTATACACCTAAGCAAATAGCATCCATTCCAGCTAGAGCAGGGATGTCCAACCTTGGCAACTTTGACTTGTGGACTTGAACTCCCAGAAGTCTTAAAGTTGCCAAGGTTGGAGACCCCTAAACTAGAGGAAAGAAAACAGAGGAAAAGTTAACAGTAAGTAACTTCCCAAAGATGGTTGGTTGTGATCAGACACATTTGCAGAGGAAAAACAAAATCAGAACACACTATTATGAGTCCTGGGAGGAAACATTAGAGATATTTGGTATATTTGGAAGGGGAAATCAGAATTTGGCACACTTAAATTATTTCACCAGAGTAATCAATAGTCACAAAGCACCTGAGGTGTTTAAAAGCTACTGCCAAAAATGTCCCCTCACAAGAGCTGGCCTGAATTCAGTCAGAGATGGTGATAGGCCAGAAACAGTGAATGTTTATGCCCAAAGAAGAGATGGACTAGAAAATTCCAAATTACTTCTACAGGCTCTCACTGTTGGGTCAACATTAAAGAATGCAACCAAAATCCATCAGAATAAAAGCAAGGAATAAACAAACAACCACCACAGGCAGGCCTGAATCTTGGGTCAAAGGAAATCAATAGGACTTCCCAAACTTTTTTCAAGCCAAGAATCCTAACTCACCTTTTAGTGGCTCAGATCTGGACATTCCCCAACACATGTCAAAGAAGTCGACAAGGCCAGGACAGAAACTAAATGTGTTTTAATTTAGATGTCATTAAATACATATAATTAGATTACTTTGCCCCTTCTATTACACCCCCCCCCAAAAAAATTACAGTTCCATAACCGTATCCGGAGGAGCCCCTCCCAAGACTTTAGAGAGGTGGGATTGGCCAAAGGATTGTAGACCATATTCCCCCAATGTCATAGTTAACATAAAAAAGAAGGTATAGCGGTGTCTCTGTATCCATTCCCTGTTCCAAAAGCTTTCCCCAGTCTGAAGAAACATCCTATAAATCAGTGTTTCTCATTCTTGGCCACTTTAAGGCATGTGGACTTCAACTCCCAGAATTCCACAGCTAGAGTAAAAGTCCACACATCTTCAAATTGCCAGGCTTGAGAAACATTGCTCTAAATTCCTAACAGAAGGACAAAAATGTAGAAATGAAAGCAAAGAAATTGGTCGTAGAATCGTGGGAACGAGACTGGAGGGGGGGGTGGACTGGAAAAATAGCAGGAGGAAAGTGAAACAGAAATAACCATCAGATAAGGAGTTTGTCAGTATCACTTATCACTTAAGTCAGGGGTCTCCAACCTTGGCAACTTTAAGACTTGTGGACTTCAACTCCCAGAGTTCCTCAGCCAGCTTTGCTGGCTGAGGAACTCTGGGAGTTGAAGTCCACAAGTCTTAAAGTTGCCAAGGTTGGAGACCCCTGACTTAAGTGGAACCTCAATTCCAGCTGCCAAAAAGCTCAGGAAGATGACATTCCCTCTAACATTAAAAAAAAAAAAACCTTTTGACTAAATTAGTTAAGGAGGAGTTTCCAAGATTTTGTACCCTTACCCTTAATGCTTGCGTTCGCGTAGCTTATTCTTTGTAATGTTCACTTCCTGGGTCATGGGCCTGCCGCAAGGGCCTTTGAGCAGGCTGGATCCACTTAACCCAGTTAGCCACTAGCCTTGTCCTAGTTGTTTGATCTGTCCCTACAAATCACTTCTATCAGCCCAAATCACTCTAACCTGGTTATAAGCTAGCTCCACACACTTCCTCCAATCATGCCCAAGATCCACAAATGTTAGTTCTATGACAAACAAGTTACTTGGAACCCTGACACAGCTTGAGAGTTACTTTCAATATTTGGGAGTTTCTTCCATGCAAATGTTGAGGGGGAAGGGGCTCCTAAGTGAGTGCCTAACATTGTTAGCCACTCTGCAGCTCCGAAGGATGGATGAGAAGGTTTGGCTAACCAGTTATCTTCAGATCAGCGGTCCCAGAGGTGGGTTCCTACCGGTTCTAACCGGTTCTTTAGAACCGTTAGTAAACCGGTGATGACGTCACGGAACCGGTTCTTTCGGTATGTTCTGTGGGCACCGCCATCTTGGATTTTGCTTCTGTGCATGTGCAGAAGCTAATTTTTGATTGCTGCTGGGGCGCGACCCTGAGCGAACCGGCAGCAAACGGATCCAGAACCCACCCCTGAGCGGTCCCCAATCTTTCTGGCTTGGGAAGAGGGGATTGTTTTGTGCAAGTGGTAGGCACGGGTTCACACAGCTGCATTTGTGCGAGCGAATGGATCTTCGTGCAAGTGCCCGCCACTTACACAAGTGGAGCTTTGCGCGCGCACACATGCTCGCTCGCCACTCACACAAGTGCAGCTGTGTGCACACATGCTCACCATCACACGGCCTGGTTCTGAACGGTAATGGGCTGCGGCTCGGGGAGCCCTGCTTTAGATGTCTGCGATGTAGCTTTTAAGAGACTGAACAGCCACTTCCGTCTGGAATGGTATAAGGTCTCCTGCTTGAGCAGGAGGGTGGACTAGAAGATCTCCAAGGTCCCTTCCAACTTGGTTACTCTGTTACTCTGATTAGAAGACAATTGGGTTCACAATGACCTCAGTAATTCGGGTTTAAAACTCTCCCTCTTTTCTTCCCAAATCAACCTATCCCAATACACCTTACCCCAAGGACGTATTTTCCCCACTATTTAGCTGCTATTTGCTCCCCAAGCCTTTCAACGCCTTCATTCTAAAACCAGCTTCGTTGTCTGCATGTCACCCCCAAAAAAATCTCTCAGAGCAAAGCCACATGGGATGACCAAATGCCCTTGTTTCCCATAATATCAAATGACACTACGACGTTTCTTTGGTTTTGAACTTTATTTGGACTCCAACCTGAATGTGTGAGAATGAAGCGGAGTTCACACATGGCTAAGCCTTAATAGGAGTTGGCCTAACTTTGGCTTAGTGTGTTGTGTGCGCCTTCCCGTTGCAGTTCATCCAACGAAACCAGGTTACACTAACTAAATCTAAGGGATACGCTATGCCCACCTATTGGCTAACATGTCAGGCTAAAAGTGGGAAGACATGGGGATTAATCCCTAGTTAACAACAACACCACACACAGTTGTTTGCCTCTCATTTTGTCTATTAGCCTACCTGACTATCTTGCCTTCAGGATAAAAACCTATGGAAGCTGCTACATTGGGAGGGATGCAATAGTCAGGGGAAACACAGGTAGTCCTCAATTTAGGACCACAATTGAGCTCAAAATTTCTCTTGCTAAGCGAGACAGTTAAGCTGGATTTCACTCCCATTTTACAATCTTTCTTGCCACAGTTGTTAAGTGAATATTGCAGTTAAGTTAGTAACCCGGCTGTTAAGTGAATCCAGCTTCCCCATTGTCAGAAGGTCGCAAAAGGGGATCGCATGAAACCCCCCCCCCGGACACTACAACCATCGTAAGTACATGCCAGTTGCCAAGTGTCCAAATTTTGATCACGTGACCGTGGGAATGCTGTTACGGTCATAAGTGTGGGAAAAAAGGTTATGGCACTTTTTTAGGTGCCGTGGTAAACTTCAGTCACTAAACAAACTGTTGTAAATCGAGAATTACGTGTCGTTTATTTTTGTCTGTCCTGAATCTCTATTCAATTTCCCCCAGCTTTTACTACTTAGCAAACCTTCACCCTTCATCATTCTCTCTACTCTAATCATACATTTTATACAAACCTACCGAGTCTCTTTCCCCTTTATATGTGTTTTCCTTAAACACGCAGGCATCTTCCCCAATAGATGCTCAGCAACCAGGCAGCCACTGTAATCCAAGCCTACTTTCTCCTTTATTCATCATCCTCTTTTAATGACCCCATAATCCCTTGCGGGGTGGAGTCTGGGCAACTGAATGGAGCTGAGTGTTTACTGGCCAGATGCCCTTCCTGTCGCCAATGCGGAGTTGTTGTTGTTTTTAAGCAGATATATTCTCAGGGTGCCCAGAGAGAGAAATATCTGCCTCTACCTAGGATCGAACTCACAGCCTCTTGATTGTGAGGCGAGAGTTCCACCTATAGGCCACCGCACCACTCCCTACTTTCTCCTTTATTATTTACTGTTAATTGACTAAAGGATGCCCTTTTTGTCCGAAGTCACGTTCTTTTGAAAATAGTTTGTCAAGGACATCCACTAATGGGACTAGAGCTATTGAAGATGGAAGGGGATCAAATCTGGAGAATAAAACATGATTTCACACAAAAAAAAAGACCTCTAAATACAAAAGGGGGAGGGCTAAATTAGCTTGATAATTGAGTTAGTTATTCAGATATACCTGATGGGATGCTAGTACCCTGTTTCCCCCAAAATAAGACATCCCCTGTTAATAAGCCCAACCGGGCTTTTGAGTGCATGGCAATAAGGCCAAGCGCTTATTTCAGGGTTCAAAAAAATATAAGACAGGGTCTTATTTTCGGGGAAACACGGTATCTGTGGAGTTTTTCCTCCGGTGGGACCAGTCTATCAGGGCAACCTGGTCTACCCAATTATGGGACGGAGCATACTGCTTCCATTTCTGTGGAAAAACGAAGGGCATCAGGCTAGAAAGAACAGAACGGAGTATGCTAGAAGAGGGCAAGGCCGGGTGGAATTCAGGTGATTTATGACTTATGTCCTTGGGATCAGAATTTCCGTTTCTAAGCAAGGCAGTGGTTAAATGAATCACACCCAATTTTACAACCTTTCTAGCCAGGATTGTTAAGTAAATCACTGTGGTTGAGTGAATCACATGATTTCCAAACTTCCGGTAGGCCCATTGGGTCCGTTTTTCGCCATCCACAGGCTCCGGAGGCTTTCCTGAAGCCTGAGGAAGGCGAAAACGACCTCCCTCCCGCCCTCTGGAAGGCCGAAAATCAGCTGGCCAGCGCGCACATGCACGCTGGAACTGACATAGAGCAACGCCTCACGTGCCCTCAGATATGGCTCCACGTGCCACCTGTGGCACGCGTGCCATAGGTTCGCCATCACTGGTATATACGGTAATACATTGTAAAAATTACTCATATATCTTATAGAGGCCCATCTGTAGCTAAGCAGACCCTTGAATTTTTTAACCCAACTGTCATGAAAAATGCAGGTTGGCTTATCCGTGAGTGGCATGTTTTTCAGGGTTTTTCCACAGTATTTAGGGCCTGTTTACTCACACATGGGCTTACACGTGAGTATATACGGTACTTCTGCATTCTGAAAAGTCTAGCACATATTTTTCAAGCTTAGCAACTTCAAGAGGTGTGGACTTCAACTCCCAGAATTCCCTAGTCATGACTGGCTAGGGAATTCTGGGAGTTGAAGTCCAAACCTCCTAAAAGTTGCTAAGGTTGAGAAACTTTGCCTGAGCAAAGGGAGGCAATGAGCACCCAATTCAGAACGCCACCTAGCCACCCGAAACCATATGCACTGGCATTTTAAACTGGGGATAACTGGACACAGTGCATAATCTGCAATGATCGTCATAACTGCACCATCGAAATGAAGTGCTAATTTAGTGTGTCAATCCAAACACTACAAAACAACTAAAAAATTTTTTGACACCATCTTCAAGTTGGATTTTAGCAATACTGAGGAGGGGGAGGGGAGGGAAGGGAAGGGAAGGAAAAAATTAAAGCCTATAAACCAGGGGTCCCCAATCCCTGGTCCCTGGCCTGGGACCGGGCCATGGCATGCCAGAAATCGGGCTGTGCCAACAAGCGATGCCCCATCAGCAGGATGCAGGCAGCACTTGAAACCTCGCAACCTCCGGTCCATGGAAAAACATCTCTCCACAGAACCGGTCCCTGTTCCCAAAAGATTGGGGGGCCACTACTATAAAATACATTTTAGTTCTTCGAAACTAGAGATTTTGTCCACCTCTGGATTTCTCCCCCACCCCCTTTTTCACAACCATGGTGGTTCTCTTTGCTTTTCAGCTGCTAAATCAGAATCATAACTCAGCCTTCCTCTTTCGGAGACCATAGAGTTTTCACTTATTACCTACAAGTGCCCAATAATCACAGATAACTTGCTCCTGAATATGGGGGGGATCTACAGAGCTATTAGATAGCTAAATTACAGCAAGGGGAGGGGGATTACACTAATAATGGAAGGCTCAAAATATGCTGGCTTGGGGCCTGGGGGAAGCCATTTTAATGAGCAGCCAGCTTCAAAGCTCTCTCTTCAGCGAAGGCTTTGCTTTCTTCCTAAAACTAACTTGACAATCTAAGCCTCCATCCTCTGTACTACCCTATCTTTCTTTTTTTCTTTCTCCAGCCTAACTCTATCTTCCAAAACCACCACATTTAAATTCTATAGCCCGACATTCTCTCTAGTCTCACATCCGGCCCCCACAAGCCAGGCTGCCATATTCCAATACCTTAGGGACTAGCAGCACCCTGACTAGTAGTCTCATAAGGAATAGGCTAACTCCGCCACAGTCACAGAGGGGACATCCTGCCCATGAAGTCGCTAGGGCCCTGCTCGGCTCCCTCCCACAAGCCCCCCATGCTGTAACTCTCAGCCGAGTGATCCTTCTGATGGGTAGTCAAGGCCGAATGGGAACCGAAGCTCCTCCCACATTCATTGCAGATGTAAGGAGTGTATATGGAATGTGTTCTCATGTGCCGGGTGAGTTTGGAACTGGAAATGAACCTTTTCCCACACTCGGTGCAGCCGTAAGGCCTCTCCCCCGTGTGGACCCGCTGGTGGGTGTTGCGAGTCGACAAATGGCTGAAGCTCTTCCCGCACACGTTGCAGAGGTACGGCTTCTCGCCCGTATGGATCCGCTGGTGCTTGCTGAGGTTTGAACTGTAGCTGAAACTCTTCCCACATTCGGGGCAGCTGTAAGGCTTCTCGCCCGTGTGAACCCGCAGGTGCTTCGTCAGATCCGAGTTCTGCTGGAAGCATTTCCCACAATCCGGGCAACCGTAGCCGTAAGGCATCTCGTCCATGTGGATCCGCTGGTGAGTGACCAGACCCCGGTGCTGGCTGAAGCAGGCCCCACACTCAGCACACACGTAGGGCATCTCGCCCGTGTGAGTCCTCTGGTGGATCAACAGATTGGAGCGCTGGGCAAAACATTTGCTGCACTCCGGGCACTGGTGGGGCTTCTCCCCCGAGTGGATTCTCTGATGCTTCAAGAGGTTGGAACTCTGGCGGAAGCATTTCCCACACTCGGGGCAGGGGTACGGCTTCTCCCCCGTGTGGATCCGCCGATGGATGGTAAGGCTCGAACGCTGCGTGAAATGCTTCCCACAATCAGGGCACTGGTGCGGGCTCTCCGCCGTGTGGACCCGCTGGTGTTTGAAGAAGGCCGGGCTTGGGCGGAAAGCGGTCCTGCTATCGGGATTTTGGAAGCTCCTCTGGCCCTGCTGGGCTCTGCCGGGAGCCTTCAACCCGTTTTCGGTAGTTCGGTTCAGGGCCTTCTCGGCATGCTCCCCGTTGGAGTTCCCCAAGTCTGAAACAAAAAGGAACAAGAAGCTTTACTTGGTGGTCCAGTAACATTTGGGGTCCCTCCACACCCCCACTCCGCAATCATTTCCTGGCTGGACTACTACAGTGTGCTCTACCTGGGGCTGCCCTTGAAGAGCATTTGCAAGTTGCAGCTGGTCCAGAAAGCAGTGCTATGGGCAGTCTTGGCTGCTTCACATTAAGGCCAAGTCGCACCTGTCTTCTGCAAACTGCACTAGTGTAATGATATGTGGGAATGAAGGTGTAGGACAGTGGTTCTCAACCTTTCTAATGCTGCGACACCCCCGCGACACCCCCCCGCCATCGTGACCCCCTCCCCCTCCCCGCCTGGGATGAGGTGACAAAGGGGGCGTGGCACCAGGGGGGAAATGCTCCCGGTTCGGGCTTGCCTGTGGGGCGCCGGACAGCTGC
>QLTV01002129.1:415319-426022 GCA_003457575.1 Thermophis baileyi
AGCATAATTTTTTAAGTTTGGGAAATCCTATCTTGAAGTATTTTCTGCAGCCTCTTTTTGACCCATGAGATTCAGATAAATGTTAGACCAATGACTTGCAGACAGACAGACCTCAACTTACAATCATTTGTTTAGTGACCAATGCTACGATGACATGAAAGAAGTGACTTATGGCCATTTTTCACACTTACGACCATTTCAGCATCCCCATGGTCACGTGATGTAAACTGGCATTATTTCATTAAGGTTGCAGTGTCCCAGGGTCATGTGATCATATTTGTGACCTTCTGACAAGCAAAGTCAACGCGGAAGCCAGATTCCCTTACCAACCGTGTGGCTAACTTAACAACTGCAGCGATTCACTGTGGCAAGAGACGTCGTAAAATGGGGCAAAACTCACTTAATAACTCTCTTACTTAGCGCGGAAATGTTGGGCTCAGTTGCGGTGGTGCTTTGAGGACCACCAGTATGGAGCTTCTGGCTTCCTTCTTCCCAGCCTCTTCTGATCAGAGTCGCTCCCATGATCCCCGACCACTATGCCTGCTTGCCAACCCCACTGCGCATTTTCCACCTGGCTCCGCCGGGAAGGGAAGGGAAGGGAAGGGCGCCAGGTTGGAGATCGTAAGCCAGCCAGCAGCCCGGGGACTCAGCTAGCTAGCACCTTCCAGATCCGGCAGCTCAGCCACAACTCCCACCATCCCCGATCGGCCAGCTGGCTGAGGATGCTGGGCTTGGGGATCCCTCCCTCCCTCTCCATTTTGGAGCGCGCGTAAAGGGCTCTCCCGTGCGCCCGCCGGTTGCTTCTCCCTCTCGGCAAGCCGGCGCGGCCAGCAGATGGCTCCGGTTTCTCGGCTGGCCTCGGCCTCCCGAAAGAAGCTCCTCTTTTCCGCCTCTCTTCCTTCTCCCTCGCTCCCCCGCTCGGCGACCTCGGAGGGGCTGGTCTTCCTCGAGGCCGAGGCTCCGAGATCCGGTCTATGGAGTCGAAGAGTCCGCGCCTTCGGGGGAGGCTGAACCAGACGGCCGAACAGCGCCGGGCTTGGCGGCGGGGTGGCGGGTGGGACGTTCAGTTGCGATCCCCTCCCTTCTTCGAATTGGAGCAGGGGGTTGGACTAGAAGACCTCTGGGGTCCCCTCCAACTCTGAGATCGTATGATTCCTCTCCCCCCTCCACCCAGCCGAGGCATCATCCATCCTTGAGGGAAGCAGAAAAGAGGCGTCCGAGCTGACAGAAGGTAACCGACGGCCTTGCGTCTGTTGCATGCCATGCACCTCTCTTTCCCACCTGCCTTTTCCAAGAAAAGAATGGATTTTAAAAAATAAATAAATAAACAAAAGCAGGTTGGATGGTAAAAGCATCCTTCCTCCCAGGGGAGAGTTCTGGATGTTGGGAGCTACTTTGGCTGGGGCATTCTGGGAGTTCACACAACTTAAGTTGCCTTAGACGCCCCTGGGGTTCATCTTATACAGGTAGTCCTCGACCTACAGCAGTTCATTAAGTGACCGTTTGAAGTTGCAACATCATTGAAAAAAGTGACGCACGACTTTACCTTTTTTTCATACTTACGGCCGTTGTAGCATCCTCATGGTCGCGTGATCACAATTCCGATGCTTGGCAACTGGCTCATTTTTATGTCCCTGGGGTCATATGATCCCCTTTTGCGACCTTTTGACAAGCAAAGTTAATGGGGAAGCTGGAATGGAATGGAATGGAATGGAATGGAATGGAATGGAATGGAATGGAATGGAATGGTAGGGATAGGAACTTTATTGTCATTTTGAATGTACACTAATCGGCATACATTAAAATGAAATTTTGTTGCCTACAACTCTCAAAGGGTCACCACCTCCAATATACACTACATAAACATGACAACATAAATAAATAATACATACATACATACATACATACATACATACATACATACATATGCATACATATATATATATATATGAAACAAAGAACGCAGTCTAATTTGAATGTGTACATGTCAGAGGTGGGATTCAGCAGGTTCTGACCAGTTCTGGAGAACCGGTAGCGGAAATTTTGAGTAGTTCGGAGAACCGGTAAATACCACCTCTGACTGGCCCCGCCCCCATCTATTCTCTGCCTCCCGAGTCCCAGCTGATCGGGAGGGAATGGGGATTTTGCAGTATCCTTCCCCTGCCACGCCCACCAAGCCACACCCACCAAGCCACGCCCACAGAACCGGTAGTAAAAAAAATTGAATCCTACCACTGGTACATGTACATGGCAAGAAAAACAAATCTTGCGAGTTTACCAGACAGATGGCGTAGGGATCAAAGCTGTTCGCTTAACAACCGTGTTACCAACAACTGTGGCAAGAAAGGGCATTAAAACGGGCAAAACAAATGTCTCGCTTAACAACCGAAATTTGGGGCTCAATTGTGGTTGTAAGGCGAGGACTACCTGTACAAGCCCCATCATCCCTGCCAGCCTGCCCATTGCTGCCTTGGAAGTCTAGCGCCTTTGGCGGGCGTCAGATTGGGGGAGCTGATTTCTGAGGTTGTTGGTAGGCTGGACAGAATAGAAACCACGAGAGATGGAAAACAAAGGGCAGGGGTGCAGTTGTATACTTCAGTTTGAGGGAAATTGGGGGTGTTTTGCACATGGAAGAAGCCTGAAAAGTTTGGGCAGTTCGGCAAACTTTTTAGAAGGATGTCATATGTTCCAGAGCAGACCCTCAGAGTCTGGTGCAAATCCCTAAAACCACCAGAAATATGTGCAAGGGAGGAGAGTGGGAACTGGTTTGGTGTTATGGTTAAGGTGCTGGGCCACAAATTGGAGAATGTGGTTTCTAGTCCTCCCTGAGGTAGCGAAACTAGCTCATTTTGAACCTGTCACTCTTTCTCAGCCCAGAAAGAGTTTGTTATTTTGTTTGTGTGTGTGTGTGTGTGTATACATACACACACACATATACATATATATGTACGGTAATATTATTTTGCACAATGCAAAGTGGATAATGCATAATGCTCCCACCTCCTATTTACCCCATCAGAACAACCCTGTGAGGTGGGTTGGGCTGAAAAAGAGTGACAGGCTCAAAATCAGCTAGTTTTGTTACGTGTGTGTGTGTGTGTGTGTGTGTGTGTGTGTGTGTGTGTGTAAAATGATCAAATGATCATATATCTGTACTTGGACTCTCTCTCATCCCTGCACTGCCTTTTTCTGACCCCTTATACCTCAGATATCCAACCACACATTTTAGTAATGCGCTGTCCATAATTCATAGTAGAATTAGAAGGATTTCTTTTAAAAAAGCAGCCGGTTTGGAAGAGTTTGGGTTGCTGTCTTTGCATACCAAACAGATAGGGAGAAAAAGATAAGTACACTGAAAGTGAACAAGGATATAACTCCAGAATTACATAAAATCTTTTTCTGGATTTGCACAATACATTGAACTGGGCAAATGGGACAGGTTTGCAAAAGCAGACTCTGAGAAATGTAATCCGGATAGAAACTAACCAAAGAGAACACCTTTGTACAAATGCAGACAGTATTCTTAAACTGGCCGAGTAAAGCATGTGGTTTCAAGCCAGTCACAGAGTGGGGGGTTAAACTGTAAATTGTTTGCCAGCCCTTCAAGGTAGGCCAGATCAGGAAACAGACATCACTGGAAATAGTTTGCAGTATTGATCTAAGCAGTATTTGTCATCTCAGCAACTTTAAGATGTGTGGACTTCAATTCCCAGAATTCCCCAGCCAGCGCCTGTGGAATTCTGGGAGTTGAAATCCACTTGTCTTACAGTTGCCAAGTTTGGGAAACAATGATTTAGAAGGCTCCCATTTCCCTACCCCTGATATGGCTCCAGGTATACAAGTAGTCCTTGACTTACGAGCACAATTGAGCCCAAAATTTATGTTGCTAAGTGAGACATTTGTTAAATGAGTTTTGCCCCATTTTATGAACTTTATTTCTTGTTCAGTGAATCACTGCGAGTTGTTAAGTTAGTAACACAGTTGTTAAGTGAATCTGGCTTCCCCATTGACTTTGCTGGTCAGAAGGTCGCAAAAGGTGATCACATGCCCCAGGATGCTACAGTCGTCATAAATATGAATCAGTTGCCAAGCATTTGAATTTTGATCATGTGACCATGGGGATGCTGCAACGGTCTTAAGTGTGAAAAACGGTCATAAGTCAACTTTCTTCAATGTCGTTATAACTTTGAACGGTCACTAAACAAACTGCTGTAAGTCAAGGACTACCTTGAAGTAAGTCATGTACTTCATCCCAGTGTCCCATTCCTAATTTTGTAAAATGAAGAGTTTATCCCGGCTGCTTTCTGATTTCCTACATTTTTTCCCACCAACTTCTCCGTGAGCAGACTTTAACCCTGGTTAAAGACATTTTTCCTTCCTGTAATTGAAATAGGAGTCTAAAGCAGTGGTTCTCAACCTGTGGGTCGCGACCCCTTTGGGGGTCAAACGACCATTTCACAGGGGTCGCCGCGCGCGTTAGCCCGCCATCCTGGTGCCACCGTCACTTGCAGGGGTGAAATGCTCCCGGTTCGGCCGTGCCTGCGGGTCGCCGGACAGCCGGTAGCTACAGAAGCGGGAGATTTCACCCACCCGCCCGGACACCGCCATTTGGGTTCTTTTACCCTCTGCGCATGCGCAGAACGCTTTGCGCATGCGCAGAGGGTAAAAGAACCCAAATGGCGGCGTCCGGGTGGGTGGGCGAAGTCTCCAAACGCTTTGCGCATGCACAGAGGGTAAAAGAACCCAAATGGCAGCGTCTGGGCGAAATCTCCCGCTTCCATTGCTATCAGCTGTTCGGCGACCCGCAGGCAAGCCCAAACTGGGAGCATTTCACCTCTGGTGCCACGCCCCCTTTGTCACCTCATCCCGCGTGGGGAGGGGGCGGGAGGGGGTCATGGGGGGGTCACGGCGGCGGTGGGGTCGTGGCATTAGAAAGGTTGAGAACCACTGGTCTAAAGGATGGTAGGCTGAGCCTTGTTGTGAATCAGATTGACATTGTAAGTTTGTGTGTGTGTATCTGGTCAAGAGAGCAACTGGTTTTTCAAAGAATAGGGGCCCTCAACCACGGTACCCCATCTGACCTCTCCTTTTCTCCCTGACAGATTTGGCAAAATGATGTGTGTGTTTGTCTTTGGAACTTTCCCTCCTCGGGGAGGAACAGAGATGGTGACCACAGAACCTTTTCAGGTAGCAGAGGGGTTGGGGGAACCGAAATACGGTGCGCTTAGTAAAATGAAGCTCCCAAGGGAAACCATTGCCCCAATCTTTTCTGCCCTCCTTGTAGGCACCACCGTTCTCATTTGAAGAGGTAGCTGTGTACTTTACAGAGGTAGAGTGGACACTCCTGGACGCAGAGCAGAGAGACCTGTACTGGGATGTCATGCAAGAAAACTACGAGACTGTGGCTTCACTGGGTAAAGATTCCATTCCACACATACCCCTATGCATAGTGTGGTGCAAATGGGAATTGCAGCAAAATGATGGGTGTAAAAAGCTGTACTTTTACAGGTAGTCTTGACTTAAGTCACCCATTACCACTATATATATTGATTAGCCCATAGGCCATATCAACGTTCAGGATCAAACACATATTACCAATAAAATTCTAAACAAACAATTTAAAATGAGAGTAGGGTAAAATAACAATAGTTATAGGATAAAATACAATAATTTAATGCATAAACATGTAAAATAGAATAAAATGACATAAAATTATATTTCTTTATCACCCCTGCAATCTACCTCAATCAGGCCCACATATGCCGATCTCAGCTGGACCATTTTAGTCAGAACCACTTTATAAGGCCACACCTGGAATACTGCATCCAGGTTTGGTCACCACGTTAGAAAAAAGATATTGAGATTTTGGAAAAAGTGCAGAGAAGAGCAACTAAGATGATGAAAACATATGAAGAACAATTGCAGGATTTGGGTGTGGCTAGTCTAGAAAAAAGGAGGACTAGGGATGACATGATAGTAGTATTCCAGTATGTGAGGGGCGACCACCAAGAAGAGGGGGTCAATTTATGTTGCAAAGCACCAGAAGGCAAGATAAGAAACAATGGATGGAAACAAAAAAAGGAGATTTGTCCAACTGCCATTTGTGTGCACACATTTGTTTTTGTGAGAAAATAGCTGGGACCAGCTGTATTCTGATTGACTATTTATTTATTTATTTATTTATTTATTTATTTTGCAAAATTTGTATGCCGCCCAACTCCCGAAGGACTCTGGGCGGCTCACAGTATATAAAAAAAGACAACAATAGAAACATATATATATATATAAAAAACAATTTAAAAATACATCAATATGAAAATAAAACATTCACACAAACAAACATGGGCCAATCAGTCAATTATTGATTATACAACTGTGAGCTATACGGTCTCTTACCTGATCATTTCCTGAGACTTGTAGGCTTCCCTTAGGCATGCAAGTTGCAGCTGCGTGACCTTGGCCCAGTCACTTTCTCTCAGCCCAACCCCAACCCACCTCATAGGGTTGTTGGCAGGAAAATAGGAGGAGGAAGGAGTATTAGGTACATTTGCCACTTTGAGATTGGATGAGGATAATGAGAGAGGGGGAGAGAGAGAGAGATTTTAAAAGGTCTCCTATTTTAAAAAGGATTTTAAAAATCCAATATAGGTAGTCCTTGATGTATGACCACAACTGAGCCAAACATTTCAGTTGCTAAACAGGTTAGTTGTTTAAGTGAGTTTTGCCCCATTTTATAACCTTTTTTGCTACAGTTGTTTAGTGAGTCACTGCAGTTGTTACGTTAGTAACATGGTTGTTAAGTGAATCTGGCTTCCCCATTGACAAAAAGCGACCACATGACCCCAAGATACTGCAACCGTCATCAATGTGAGTCAGTTGCCAAGCATTTGAATTTTGATCACAGGAATGTGGGGATGCTGCAACGGTTGTAAGTGTGAAAAAAGGTCATAAGTCACTTTTTTTTCAGTGCCGTTGTAACTTCAAACATTCACTAAATAAATGATGATAACTCAAGGACTGCCTGTAGTCATCTCTGGCTTGGGGCTCCTCAAGATTCAACCATTTTTTAAAAAAATACAAAATTCCCTTTCATTTGCGGGGTGATCACAGTTGCCTGAAACTGGCAAGCATTTCCTACGTTGGTAGCCCCTGTCCAAAGAACATTTCATTTTGCATTATTTTTAGAAATCAGACTCTTTAAACCAGTGGTTCCCAATGTGGGGCCCACGCCCCACAGGGGGGCAATTTGATTTTTAATGGGGGGCAATTGAAACCTTGTTTAAACCAAGTTAATGGCCTTTTAGGCTTCCTCCGCATGAGTAGGAGTTCACTTTTTGAATAGTAAGAATTATATGTCACGGGGGGGGGGGCCATCAGGATTTTAGAGATCCTTAGGTGGGGCATGGCCAAAAAAAGGTTGGGAACCACTGCTTTAAACATTCTTACACTTTGGGACATTCACTGCACTTGGTGTCAGTTGTGGGCTGCTGCCATGCATTTAACCGATGTCATCATTTTCTCCCTCTTTCGTGTACGCTGGTGTGTGCTTTGCACGCAATGCAGCTGTTGCAATCCCCAAGCCTGAACTGATCTGTCGTCTGGAACGAGGAGAAGACCCATGGATCCCTGCCCAAGCAGCTTCAGAAGAGAAAAAAATCCCCCTCAACATTTATGAAGGTGAGAGAAAAAGAGCGTGAAACAGCGATGAGCTTTGGGGCTAAATGGCCGTGGTCTAATCTTCTGTTGTCCTGATGTTCCACCAACAGCTGTGGCTGGCATCTTTGGAGGCCAAGTGAGCTGCTTTGTGGTGTGCCGCTTGGCAGCCCATACACAACTGAACTGAGCTGACTAAGCTCTTGTCTATGAAGCTGGCCAGCTGGTCTCTGATTGGTCCATATCTCAGAAGTCCCCAAAAAACTGGTTCCTGATTGGTTCCTTGTATCCACTTTGGTCCGTTGTTGATGGTCTCTTTTGCACTGTGTGTAGATATTGTTTATGTCTATGTGTCTATCGATGGCCAATTTGTCAGAGTGCCAGCCTTTCAGGAATTCATCCATGTGTGTATCCATCCACACCAACTAGTAGTTAGAAGACATGATGAAAACTGTTTAATTTCACAACATACAGACAGACTTAATCATAGATTCATATGGGAAACTGTTGAAATCATCCTAGAACAAACCAAGTTCCAAAAACTCTAGACTATTCCTGGAATTTTGGCACTCTGACAAATTTGGCCCTCAATAGGCACATAGACAACATCTACAGACTGTGCAAAAGAGATAATCAACGAACAAAAAAGGAACAAAAACTTCAGACCAACAATCAAGAAGTAAACACTACCCCGATCAAGGAATTGCAAAACAAGCTAAGAGTAAACAGCCCAACCAAAGAACCTCCAAGACCACCCCCACCAACACTGACAGGGCAAGCTGTTAGAATATAAATTGAGAGCAAACCCCATTTCTTACTAACACTGATGATGTTGCCTAGTTTGGGTAATGAAACATCTGCAAGAAAACAACCAAGCTCAGAGAAAATACCAAGGACCCCTCAGATCAGACTGTCGTTTCTCTATCCTCCTTTATCATTTGTTCAGGGATGTCCATAAAACTGTGTAGGTGTGGGGGGGAAAACCCAAGATGGCAGCCAAGGCTATGTGATCAAAGGCCTCTGTGTATTGTAATTCAGAGATGGTACCCCAAAACTACACACTATTGAGCATATTACTCTAGAGCAGGGTTGTCAAACTCGATTTCATTGAGGGCCGCATCTGGGTTGTGTTTGACCTCGGGGTGCCAGGGTGGGCTTGGCCAGCTGACATCACTCATGTCGGGGGCGCCTTTGGTGGCCCAAACACTCTGCCAGCGAAAACGGGCTCCCGAGCTCCGTTTCTAGCTGCGATGGCCTCCTGCAACCCTCTGCCAGTGAAAACGGAGCCCGGAAAGGCCGCACACAGCCCTCATGAGCTCCGTTTTCAGCTGCAATGGCCTCCGTTTTCGCTGGCAGAGGCACCGTGGGGCCGGTCCTTTGCTGTTTCCAAGGCAGCCCCACGGGCCAGATCTAAGCACCCCATGGGCCGGATCTGGCTCCCGGGCCTTGAGTTTGACACCCCTGCTCTAGGGTTAGGAATCAGAGAGAGAACTTTTTTCTCTACTTGTCTCTTAGCTCATCCCCTTTCTTTTTCTCAGGAAACAACTTTGCTTTGACTTCTCCCACTATGCCAGCCAGCGAAGTGATCGTGAGGGAGATGAAGGAAGAGATCGCAGAACCTGAAATCTTGGATCCGGAAGATCCCCCGTGGGCTTTGCTGAGGGCACCCCCAGAGAACCCTTCCTTAGCGTCAGAGGCCCGGTGTGGCCTGCAGAGACAGTGGGAGCTGCAGGCCGGACACATCTGGCAGGAGCCCTCCAGGCACATAAGGGCAGCCAATTCCAAGCACTCCATGTTCCACGTCGGCCGGAAGAAGCTCATGTGCCCGGAATGCGACCGGTGGTTTCACTGCAAGTCGGAATTCTTGCTGCACTGGCGGACCCACACGGGGGAGAAGCCGTACGAGTGCCTGGCTTGCGGCAAGCGCTTCATCCAGAGCTCCCACCTAAGTGCCCACCGGCGCATCCACACGGGCGAGAAGCCCTACGAGTGCCCCAGGTGTGGGAGGAGCTTCAACCGGCGCTCCACCCTGACGGAGCACCTGAGGATCCACACCGGGGAGAAGCCGTACAAGTGCCTCCAGTGCGGGGAGAGCTTCCGCTGGAGGCCCTACCTGACCAAGCACCAGAGGGTCCACCTGGGCAATGCTGCCTACAGAGGCCTCAACAACAGAGAAGCTATTTTTGATGTCTTGTCCTGCCCTGAGCCTCTGGGAAAACTAGCAGGCAAGTCCGATTCTATTCTCTTCTTTTACAGATTTCTTGTTGTTCAGTCGCTAAATTGTGTCCGGCTCTTCGCAACCCCAGGGACCATAGCTCGCCAGCCCCCCTGCCCTCCACAGTCTCCTGGAGTCTGCCCAAATTCATGTTCATTGCGTCGATGACACTAACTAATCATCTCATTCTCTGCCGTTCCCTTATCCTTGTGCATCTTTCCCAACATCAGGGTCTTCTCCAATGAGTCCTCTCTTCTCATTAGGTGGCCATGGTATTTGAGCTTCACCTTCATTATCTGTCCTCCTAAACAACATTCAGGGTTGATTTCCTTTAGAATGGGTTGATTTGATCTCCTTGCAGTCCAAGGGACTCTCAAGAGCCTTCTCCAGCACCACAATTCGAAAGTAACAGGTAGATTAGACCTTTCTCAGGGGCTGCCACAAAGAAGAGGGAGTCAAGTTGTTCTCCAAAACACCTGAGGGTAGGACAAGAAACAATGGATGGAAACTAATCAAGGAGAGAAGCAACTTAGAACTAAGGAGAAATTTTCTGACAGTTAGAACAATTAATCAGTGGAACAACTTGCCTCCAGAAGTTGTGAATGCTCCAACACTGGAAGTTTTTAAGAAGAGATTAGACAACCATTTGTCTGAAATGGTATAGGGTTTCCTGCCTGAGCAGGGGGTTGGACTAGAAGACCTCCAAGGTCCCTTCCAACTATTCTATTCTATTCTATTCTATTCTATTCTATTCTATTCTATTATTCTTTTTTTAAATTTATTTTTATTAAACATTTTTTTTTTACAAATCTTTATCACATATTTAACAAATATG
>QLTV01002129.1:427994-444051 GCA_003457575.1 Thermophis baileyi
CGTGTTCTCTTCCGATCTCTCTACTCTATTCTTCTATTCTATTCTATTCTATTCTATTCTATTATTCTATTCTATATTCTATTCTATTCTATTCTATTTTCTATTCTATTCTATTCTATTCTATTCTATTCTATTCTATTCTATTCTATTCTATTCTATTCTATTCTATTCTATTCTATTCTATTCATGACAGCCTTGTTTACCAACCATTCAAAGTTACCTTAGCACTGAAAAAGTAACTTTATGACTGGTCCTCATACTTAACAACCAGCCCAGCATCCTGTAGTCACGTGGTCACCGCTTCCATGTTTCACAGCCGGCTTCTGACCAGCAGAGTCAATGGGGAAGCCAGCATAAAATTGCAAGTGGCAATCACGTGGTGTCTTGCTTAACAAACACATCATTTCACAATGGAGTTGCCAGTACCAATTGTGGTTGTTAAGTGAGGACTACCTGTATTTATTTTACCGTTCCTTCCGAATGCAAGTCAGATTGTTTTGCGTCCTTCTTTCTTCCCTCCTGTATCACAAGAAGAAAATGTTGGAGCATACAGGTCGTCCTCGACTTACGACCACAATTGAACCCAGAATTTATGTTGCTAAGTGAGACATTTGTGAAGCGAGTTTTGCCCTATTTTACGACTTTTCTTGCCACATTTGTGAAGTGGATCACTGCAGTTGTTCAATTAGTCACACGGTCGTTAAGCGAATCTGGCTCCCCCATTGACTTGGCTTGTCAGAACGTCGCAAAAGGGGATCAACATGACCCCGGGACACAGCAAAGGTCATAAATATGAACCATTTGTCACCAATGGTTGGTGGACCATTTGGAACCAAACATCCGATTGTAAATCACGTGACCACGTGGATGTTGCAATGGTCATAAGTGTGAAAAATGCTCCTAAGTCACTTTTTTCAGTGCCGTTGTAACTTCAAATGGTCACTAAATGTTGTACCTGTATTTTCTCCAAAAATGGGCATGGCTTGATTTGCAAATCACATCATCACCTTCTTGGTGATTCTTTTGTTCTCTGAAAGAAAGAAGATGTCTCTGGTTAGTTAGCGTTTCTATATTGGTCTGGTGTCTAAAATCTAATATATTTCTTTATTTGCCCCCTGGGGGAAGTAAACAGAAATCAAGATGGTGGTTCTGACATTGCATTCAAGCCTCACCCCCTTTTTTACGTGGGTTGTGGCCAGAGGTGGGTTTCAGCAGGTTCCAACCAGTTCTGGAGAACCGGGAGCGGACATTTTGAGTAGTTCGGAGAACCGGGAGCGGACATTTTGAGTAGTTCGGAGAACCGGGAGCGGACATTTTGAGTAGTTCGGAGAACCGGGAGCGGACATTTTGAGTAGTTCGGAGAACCGGGAGCGGACATTTTGAGTAGTTCGGAGAACCGGGAGCGGACATTTTGAGTAGTTCGGAGAACCGGGAGCGGACATTTTGAGTAGTTCGGAGAACCGGGAGCGGACATTTTGAGTAGTTCGGAGAACCGGGAGCGGACATTTTGAGTAGTTCGGAGAACCGGGAGCGGACATTTTGAGTAGTTCGGAGAACCGGGAGCGGACATTTTGAGTAGTTCGGAGAACCGGGAGCGGACATTTTGAGTAGTTCGGAGAACCGGGAGCGGACATTTTGAGTAGTTCGGAGAACCGGGAGCGGACATTTTGAGTAGTTCGGAGAACCGGGAGCGGACATTTTGAGGAGGTCTGGAGAACCGGGAGCGGACATTTTGAGTAGTTCGGAGAACCGGGAGCGGACATTTTGAGTAGTTCGGAGAACCGGGAGCGGACATTTTGAGTAGTTCGGAGAACCGGGAGCGGACATTTTGAGTAGTTCGGAGAACCGGGAGCGGACATTTTGAGTAGTTCGGAGAACCGGGAGCGGACATTTTGAGTAGTTCGGAGAACCGGGAGCGGACATTTTGAGTAGTTCGGAGAACCGGGAGCGGACATTTTGAGTAGTTCGGAGAACCGGGAGCGGACATTTTGAGTAGTTCGGAGAACCGGGAGCGGACATTTTGAGTAGTTCGGAGAACCGGGAGCGGACATTTTGAGTAGTTCGGAGAACCGGGAGCGGACATTTTGAGTAGTTCGGAGAACCGGGAGCGGACATTTTGAGTAGTTCGGAGAACCGGGAGCGGACATTTTGAGTAGTTCGGAGAACCGGGAGCGGACATTTTGAGTAGTTCGGAGAACCGGGAGCGGACATTTTGAGTAGTTCGGAGAACCGGGAGCGGACATTTTGAGTAGTTCGGAGAACCGGGAGCGGACATTTTGAGTAGTTCGGAGAACCGGGAGCGGACATTTTGAGTAGTTCGGAGAACCGGGAGCGGACATTTTGAGTAGTTCGGAGAACCGGGAGCGGACATTTTGAGTAGTTCGGAGAACCGGGAGCGGACATTTTGAGTAGTTCGGAGAACCGGGAGCGGACATTTTGAGTAGTTCGGAGAACCGGGAGCGGACATTTTGAGTAGTTCGGAGAACCGGGAGCGGACATTTTGAGTAGTTCGGAGAACCGGGAGCGGACATTTTGAGTAGTTCGGAGAACCGGGAGCGGACATTTTGAGTAGTTCGGAGAACCGGGAGCGGACATTTTGAGTAGTTCGGAGAACCGGGAGCGGACATTTTGAGTAGTTCGGAGAACCGGGAGCGGACATTTTGAGTAGTTCGGAGAACCGGGAGCGGACATTTTGAGTAGTTCGGAGAACCGGGAGCGGACATTTTGAGTAGTTCGGAGAACCGGGAGCGGACATTTTGAGTAGTTCGGAGAACCGGGAGCGGACATTTTGAGTAGTTCGGAGAACCGGGAGCGGACATTTTGAGTAGTTCGGAGAACCGGGAGCGGACATTTTGAGTAGTTCGGAGAACCGGGAGCGGACATTTTGAGTAGTTCGGAGAACCGGGAGCGGACATTTTGAGTAGTTCGGAGAACCGGGAGCGGACATTTTGAGTAGTTCGGAGAACCGGGAGCGGACATTTTGAGTAGTTCGGAGAACCGGGAGCGGACATTTTGAGTAGTTCGGAGAACCGGGAGCGGACATTTTGAGTAGTTCGGAGAACCGGGAGCGGACATTTTGAGTAGTTCGGAGAACCGGGAGCGGACATTTTGAGTAGTTCGGAGAACCGGGAGCGGACATTTTGAGTAGTTCGGAGAACCGGGAGCGGACATTTTGAGTAGTTCGGAGAACCGGGAGCGGACATTTTGAGTAGTTCGGAGAACCGGGAGCGGACATTTTGAGTAGTTCGGAGAACCGGGAGCGGACATTTTGAGTAGTTCGGAGAACCGGGAGCGGACATTTTGAGTAGTTCGGAGAACCGGGAGCGGACATTTTGAGTAGTTCGGAGAACCGGGAGCGGACATTTTGAGTAGTTCGGAGAACCGGGAGCGGACATTTTGAGTAGTTCGGAGAACCGGGAGCGGACATTTTGAGTAGTTCGGAGAACCGGGAGCGGACATTTTGAGTAGTTCGGAGAACCGGGAGCGGACATTTTGAGTAGTTCGGAGAACCGGGAGCGGACATTTTGAGTAGTTCGGAGAACCGGGAGCGGACATTTTGAGTAGTTCGGAGAACCGGGAGCGGACATTTTGAGTAGTTCGGAGAACCGGGAGCGGACATTTTGAGTAGTTCGGAGAACCGGGAGCGGACATTTTGAGTAGTTCGGAGAACCGGGAGCGGACATTTTGAGTAGTTCGGAGAACCGGGAGCGGACATTTTGAGTAGTTCGGAGAACCGGGAGCGGACATTTTGAGTAGTTCGGAGAACCGGGAGCGGACATTTTGAGTAGTTCGGAGAACCGGGAGCGGACATTTTGAGTAGTTCGGAGAACCGGGAGCGGACATTTTGAGTAGTTCGGAGAACCGGGAGCGGACATTTTGAGTAGTTCGGAGAACCGGGAGCGGACATTTTGAGTAGTTCGGAGAACCGGGAGCGGACATTTTGAGTAGTTCGGAGAACCGGGAGCGGACATTTTGAGTAGTTCGGAGAACCGGGAGCGGACATTTTGAGTAGTTCGGAGAACCGGGAGCGGACATTTTGAGTAGTTCGGAGAACCGGGAGCGGACATTTTGAGTAGTTCGGAGAACCGGGAGCGGACATTTTGAGTAGTTCGGAGAACCGGGAGCGGACATTTTGAGTAGTTCGGAGAACCGGGAGCGGACATTTTGAGTAGTTCGGAGAACCGGGAGCGGACATTTTGAGTAGTTCGGAGAACCGGGAGCGGACATTTTGAGTAGTTCGGAGAACCGGGAGCGGACATTTTGAGTAGTTCGGAGAACCGGGAGCGGACATTTTGAGTAGTTCGGAGAACCGGGAGCGGACATTTTGAGTAGTTCGGAGAACCGGGAGCGGACATTTTGAGTAGTTCGGAGAACCGGGAGCGGACATTTTGAGTAGTTCGGAGAACCGGGAGCGGACATTTTGAGTAGTTCGGAGAACCGGGAGCGGACATTTTGAGTAGTTCGGAGAACCGGGAGCGGACATTTTGAGTAGTTCGGAGAACCGGGAGCGGACATTTTGAGTAGTTCGGAGAACCGGGAGCGGACATTTTGAGTAGTTCGGAGAACCGGGAGCGGACATTTTGAGTAGTTCGGAGAACCGGGAGCGGACATTTTGAGTAGTTCGGAGAACCGGGAGCGGACATTTTGAGTAGTTCGGAGAACCGGGAGCGGACATTTTGAGTAGTTCGGAGAACCGGGAGCGGACATTTTGAGTAGTTCGGAGAACCGGGAGCGGACAATTTTGAGTAGTTCGGAGAACCGGTAAATACCACCTCTGACTGGCCCCACCCCCATCTATTCTCTGCCTCCCGAGTCCCAGCTGATCAGGAGGAAATGGGGATTTTGCAGTAACCTTCCCCTGGAGTGGGGAGGGAATGGAGATTTTGCATAATCTTCCCCTGCCACGCCCACCAAGCCACGCCCACAGAACCGGTAGTAAAAAAATTTGAAACCCACCACTGGTTGTGGCAGACATTAAAAGGGTTCAGGGCATCAGTTGCACTCACTGCCTCCATCTTGACATGTTCAACACTCCGCAGATGCCTCTGCTTACTGGCAAAACATCCAAAAATTCAGACAAAGGGCTATTAACGTGATTAATATCATCCGTCATGTGTCCAAGAGATGTGATTTCTTACGGAATGAAATCCAGGACTGCAGAAGGAATCTCAGCTCTTAGAATCGACAGCAGGGAGGAGGCCATTTTGCGAAACAAGCAAGAAAGAAAGAAAAAGGCAAAGAGGATGAGGAGGATCAAAAGATGGCTTCTTCTTCCTCCTCCAGCTTAATTTGGGAAGCTTTGCCCATTGAGGAGAAAAGCTGAGTTAGATGGATGGATGCGTCTGTCTTGATTTGACGATACCTTTATCTCTTTTGTGGACCGATCTTGAATGCAATGCCTGTGGTCTCCAGTAAAAAGAGATAAATAAACCTTTGGTGAAGACTCATCTCTTTGAGTCCAGGGAGCTGATAGGCTAAGCTCTGTAGAGCAAATCTTCAAATCACTGACGCAAAGGAACCATGGAGAACCTCCCGTTCCCATTTTCCAGGTTGAAATCCTCACATCTTAAAGTAGCAAAGTTTGAGAAACACTGCTCTGGGGATTTGAAACCCTGATTTGAAACCCTACTGGATTAAAAAATACATATTCAGATTCCCTTTTCACCTCTATGGGTGTCTTATCTGTTTCTCTGCCAAGGCTTGGGAGTTTGAGGGTTCTACGCAGTATCTTAGCTGTTCTCTGTCTGTGAAGATTCTCAGTCATCCAGGTCATGGTTGTCCCAAAGGTGCTTTTTTTTTCCAAGAGGCAACTGGACTTTCTGGTTTTTTCTTTTGAAGATGTTTCGCTTCTCATCCAAGAAGTTTCTTCAGCTCTGACTGGATGGTGGGGAATGGAAGGATTTATATTCCTTGCAGACATCTGGCCATTTGCATTCTTTTGAGGCCACCTGGAGGTTTATCTGTGTCCTCAGGGTCACCTGAGTGGTGCAAATGGGTGTGGAGCCTTCTTGGAACTGTTGAAAGGACTGTGTTGTAGACTGGAGATAGATGGTGTCGTATCTCTCCCCCTTTGTTGAGAGAGGACTGTTCATTTTTGACATAGATGGGCTCTTTGACCCCTCTTTCAAGCCAGCGGTCCTCTCTGTCCAAAATGTGGACTTTGCTGTCTTCAAAAAAGTGGCCTTTGTCTTTCAAATGCAGATGGACTGCTGAATCTTATCCTGATGAGTTTGTTCTCCTGTTATCCCAATTGTTATCCCAACACTGCCCTCTTCTGGACAGATAGCTCTGATGTTATTCTGGGATCTGTTGGATCTCCCAGTTTAGAAGTCACTGCCCCAATTTCTCCTGCCACTACTGGGACCACCTTGGCCTGTACTTTCCACATCCTCTCTAGTTCCTCCTTCAGGCCCTGGTACAACGTCTTAGGCTCCTTCTGCCTGATGTTGCTGTCCCTTGACACCATTACATCTATCACCACCTCTGTCTCCTGCTCCCTGTCTCCTACCCCGATGACAGGTTGTTTGGCTTGTATCCGCTTGTCCATCTGCATCTGGAAGTCCCACAGGATCTTGGCGCTGTTATTCTCCATGACCTTCTATAGAATCTCCCATCTGGACTTGGGAGGATCTAGCCCATATACTGCGCAGATGTTCCTGTACACAACGGAATTCTTTATTGGCCAAGTGGACACGCAAGTAATTTGTCTCCGGTGCATAAGCTGTCAGTGTACAATGCCAGCTACTTGGCCTGGTATTTGTGTGTGTGTATATAAAATAAAATAAAATAAATTAATAAAATAAAATAATAAAATAAAATAAAAAAATAAAATAAAATAATAAATAAAATAAAATAATAAAATAAAATAAAATAATAAAATAAAATAAAATAATAATAAACTGGGAGACAAAATGTCTATGCCCTTATTAGGCTGCAACTAATATGCATGGCAATACTCCAGTAAATAAAGAACCCCCACACACACACACACACACAGAGAGAGAGAGAGAGAGAGAGAGAGAGAGAGAGAGAGAGAGAGAGATAGAATAATAAAATTAAAATTAAAATTAAAATTAAAATAATTAAAATTAAAATAAAATAAAAAATAAAAAATAAAATGGAAATATAAAAACAAAAGAAAACCAATCAAAATAGGTAAAATATACATCTAGATACATAAAAGAGTTAAAGGAAAAACAAAACCATTGGGGTAGGAATAGAAACCTTGTGATATAAATACATTTAAATCAGCTGCTGTCTCCGCCTTGCTCTTCCCCTCTCCTCCAGCAGGTGGCACCATCGAGAGTGGCGCCCCAGAAGCTGAGTCCCTGCGTAATGCCTCTGCCTTGTCAAAGCCGTGCAGCGGGGTGAAGCCCAGCCCTGAGATCTGTGGGCTCAGGCAAGGCTCAGGTGGGCAGCCGCTCAGGTGGCCCATAAAGACTGAATCGGAGCCGCTCCCCGGTGGGAACGACGTCACCGACATCAGCCAAATCAAGATCGTTCAGGTCGAGAAGAAGCATGTGTGCCACGACTGTGGGAAAGCCTTCCAGTATAAATTCGAGTTGGTGAAGCACCGCCGGACCCACACGGGGGAGAAGCCTTTCGAGTGCCTGGCCTGCGGGAAGCGGTTCTTCCAGAGCACGCACCTCAACGCCCACCTGCGCATCCACACGGGGGAGAAGCCCTACGAGTGCCCCAGGTGTGGGCGGAGCTTCAACCGGCGCTCCACCCTGACGGAGCACCTGAGGATCCACACCGGGGAGAAGCCGTACAAGTGCCTCCAGTGCGGGGAGAGCTTCCGCTGGAGGCCCTACCTGACCAAGCACCAGAGGGTCCACCTGGGAGAGAACACCTACAGATACTTTGACAGCAGGGACAGCCTTTATGACAGCTCTTCCTTCCCAGAGCATCAGGAGGAGAACCAACCAGGTAAGCAGGTGTTAGTCCAGGGATGTCAAACTCAAGGCCCGCGGGCCGGATCCGGCCAGCGGGGTGCTTAAATCCGGCCTGCGGGGCCGGCCTGGAAATATCAAAGGACCGGCCTGCGGTGCCCTTGCCGGCCAAAATGGCCTCGGGAGGCCTCCGTGCAGCCTGTTTTTGGCCGGCAGAGTGCTGCTGGAGGCTGGGGAGGCTGAAAACAGGCCGCGGGGGGGCCTTAGAAGCAATGAGCAACTTTGGGCTGCATCTGGTGGCACTGCTCTACGAGCTACAGAAGAAACTTATGTGCTGTGGAGTGCTTCTCTGAGCTTGGTTGTTTGCTGGCAGATATTTCATTACCTGACTGGATAACATCATCAGTGCCAGAGAGTATGGGGTTTAGTCCCTGTTTATATACAGTAGCTTGCCCTACCAGTATTCGTTTTCTGCTTGGTACTTCCTTGATTAGGATATTGTTTTCTGCTTGATTGTTTGTCTTATCTACTTTGTACTTTACCATTGTTTACTTGAATATTAGTTTAAAAAGAAACCATATATGAATCTTAACCTTGTTCTGTGTTCTTAGGAAAATCTTGCTGAAACAGTAACCAAAGACTCTTAGGTGAATTATAAGATTCAGATTATAAAGATTCAAGGGTTTAATTTTCATCTGCACCATTTCTTCACCCTGTTGTCTGTCCAACATCTGAACTTAAAGAGCATCCAAAATGCTCGACCATTTTTGGTCCAAAACATCTGGAGGATATCAAATGCAGCATGATAAACAATGCACAAATAATAAAATCATTTATCCCAATGACCGAGCATGACCGATGCAATCATGGAAGAATTTGTCTCCCCTGCCAAACCCCCAAGTGAGATTTGTGAGTGTTTTGTGAGGACAGAATAATAAAACTGTGTGGAGGAAACTGGAAAACTGAAGGAAGAGATGAAATAGAGGATTTCAGGCCATCCGACTTGCTAGAAATCTGAGGAGCAGCCATTGCACCATTTTCTCGCTTTGTGTCTTTGAAGCACTTCTCTTCTTGCTGCGTTTTTTTTTATTTCTGTTTTCCCTCCTCGCCAGAATATTTAACATCAACCCGGGATTTAATCTCCCAACAAGAGCCGTGGTGGCTCCAGCGCTCGGAGGAAAGGGAAAACCGAGAGAGTCGGAGTCGAGGCAAGGGACAAGTTGAACCCTCTCGGATCCTATCTGAGGGAGAATCTGAAGGCCACAAATCACCCACTGGCCCCGCTCCCCCTTACAATAGGACAGGACCCAGAGGTGCTTGTGAGTTGTTCTTTTATCCTTCCAACCAACAGACGGGTCTTAACTGTGTCTGGAATCTGGATTGCTTCACTTTAGGATGGGAAGGGGATCTCCAGAGCAAAGTGTCAATATCCAGCTCAAGAATCCAAATAAAAATCTAGGATCCGTTTCCAAAAATCTTACTGTTTATTGAATACACAGTGAGGTAATGTTGAGGCAAAGCTAACTCTGAGGTTCTCAAACCCCAGTCCATAGAATAAAACAATACTTTTCTAAGCCAAACCCCCAAGCTCACACGTAGTCCATGTAATCAAGTTCTCTCAGTTATGGGAACCGTCTGCTTCAAATCCACACATGTTGTGATGTCCTTGAACAGATTCCAGGCTCCCACGGCCTTCAGCAGAATCATAGAAGTTTTGTTTCTCCATCCAGCCCATTCGAAAGCAACACCTCCCTCCTCTTACTCCAATGGCAAGTTGAAATGAGGAGGCACGTAGCTGCCAAAGTTTCATCCTTGACACAAAGATAACTACAGGTAGTCCTTGACTTACGACCACCATTGAGTCCAAAATTTCAGCTACTAAGCGAGTCCGTTATTCAGTGAGCTTTGCCCTGTTTTATGACCTTTCTTGCCACAGTTGTTCAGTGAATCCCTGCAATTATTAAGTTAGTAACACAGTTGTTAAGTGAATCTGGCTTCTCCATTGCTTGTCAGAAGGTTGCAAAAGCGGATCACATGACTCCGGGACACTGCAACCGTCATAAATATGAATCCGTTGCCAAGCATCTGAATTTGGATCACGTGACCGCAGAGATGCTGTAACAGTCATAAGTGTGAAAAATGATCATGTCACTTTTTTTCAGTGTCGTTTGAACGGTCACTAAAGGAATGGTTGTAAGTCGAGGATTATCTGTAAGCTAGTAGCCCAGCTAAATCACACTTTCCGAGCATTAAAATAACCCACATTAGCAACAAGGCTGGTCATCAGAGTTTTAGAAAAGACCTATAGGGTGGGGACCATCTGGGCCCCCCATGGGAGACATTTTTCTACAAGTCAGGTGCTGCCACAGAAGGCTCTACAGCAGGGGTGTCAAACTCAAGGCCCGCGGGCCGGATCCAACCCGTGGGGTGCTTAAATCTGGCCCGCGGGGCCAGCCTGGAAATAACAAAGAACCGGCCTGCGGTGCCTCTGGCAGCCAAAACGGGGCAGGGGGAAGTGCGTCAGGCACCCAGTGATGGGTTGCTCCTGGTTTGGCCCGGTTTGGCGAACTGGTAGTGGCGGCGGTGGGAGGCTCCGCCCACCCACCCGGGACATTTCTGCACAGGCGCAGAAGCGTGCGCGCACCGGTAGCGACGGGATTTAGAACCCACTACTGTCCGTGCCCCATTTTGGCTGGCAAAGTGCTGCAGGAGGCCCCATTTTGGCTGGCAGGGTACTGCAGGAGGCCCCATTTTGGCCGGCAAAGTGCTGCAGGAGGCCCCATTTTGGCTGGGAGGGTACTGCAGGAGGCATCCATCCCGTCTCACTCTCCCCTCGCGGCCAGCCTGTGAAGGAAAACTACAATGGTGATCCGGCCCTCAAAGAAATCCAGTTTGACACCCCTGCTCTACAGGATGACATCACTTAATAGAGAGGACCCATTGCTTGGCCTCTGCTACATTTGGTGAGTCGAGAAGAAACAGTGGGAGAAAGTCAGTCCTCGAATTACAACAGTTCATTTAGTGACAACAGTTCAAAGTTACAACGGCACTGAAAACAGTGGCTTACAGTATGACCGTTTTTCAGAGTTACGACCTTTGCAGCATCCCCATGATCACGTGATCAAAATTCAGATGCTTGTCAACTGTTTCATACTTACGACCGTTGCCATGTCCCGGGGTCACGTGATCCCCTTTTTCCCCCTTCTGACAAGAAAAGTCAACGGGGAAGCCAGGTTCACTTAACAATCGGGTTACTAATTTAACAAGTGCAGTGATTCACTTAACAACCGTGGCAAGAAAAGTCGCAAAACGGGGCAAAACTCACTTAACACATTTCTCACTTAGCAACATAAATGTTGGGCTCAATTGTGGTCATAAGTTGAGGACTACCTGTAATGGACAATAAATTCTTAGTTGAGATTATCCATCCCTTCAAGACGTTTGAACATCTGAATGTTCTTTCTTACTAGGTGACAACGTGACAGCCGAAGACCTGGCAGGAAATAAACCACAGAGTGACCTTGTGATAGGAGAAGTCGGTGGTGTGTTACCACGCAGTTCTGACAGAGATGGTTCCCTACAGCCCGGGGTAGTTTTTAAAAGCGGAAACGCTTGAGGAAAAAATGGACTGAATCCGGTTAGTAGGATCGATGGACTTCCCTTAAAAATCCAAACCATCCTATTAGGCTTTGTGGCTTTTTTCTCCAAGATGGTGGCCTTCCACCTGGATGGCATTTAATGCTCAGAATTCTCATGAATGGCCCAGCTGGCTGGGGAATTCTGGCAGCCAAATGGATATCCAGGTTGAACAAGTTAGTTTATGGCTGTAGAAAGAGATTCTGGGGAGTTTTGTTTTTTTTTTATGAGCTGGAAAGGGAGAAAGGCATGGTTTTGGGATCTGCTAAACTGTTTTGTCTCTTGCGTTGCAAAGTCCTATATTTGCAAGGTGCATTTAAAAGCTCTATTTGGGCCATAGTTTTCTAAAACGCTGGCAGGAACTCATCTGAGTGTACGTTCCTTCATACAAATAAAGATGGAAATACTGTATGTAAAGATGGTTATACTGTATGTCTATGGAGATTCTCAGTCATCCAAGTCAGGGGTGAAATTCAAAATTTTTCCCTACCGCTTCTGTGGGCGTGGCTTGGTGGGCGTGGCAGGGGAAGGATACTGCAAAATCCCCATTCCCTCCCCACTCCTGAGGGAAGGATACTGCAAAATCCCCATTCCCTCCCCACTCCTGGGAGAAGGATACTGCAAAATCCCCATTCCCTCCCCACTCCTGGGGGAAGGATACTGCAAAATCCCCATTCCCTCCCCACTCCTGGGGGAAGGATACTACAAAATCCCCATTCCCACCCCACTCCAGGGGAAGGATACTGCAAAATCCCCATTCCCTCCCCACTCCTGGGGGAAGGATACTGCAAAATCCCCATTCCCACCCCACTCTGGGGCCAGCCAGAGGTGATATTTGCCGGTTCTCCGAATTACTCAAAATTTCCACTACCGGTTCTCCAGAACCTGTCAGAACCTGCTGAATTTCACCCCTGATCCAGGTCATGGTTGTCCCAAAGGTGCTTTTTTTTCCAAGAGGCAACTCGACTTTCTGGTTTTTTCTATGAAGATGTTTTTTGCTTCTCATCCAAGAAGCTTCTTCAGCTCTGACTGGATGGTGGGGAATGGAAGGATTTATACTCCTTGCAGACAGCTGGTCATTTGCATCCTTTTAGAGGGTGGTTGTAGCACTTCACCTGAGTAGTGCTAATGGTTCCTGTAGTCTGCAATTCTCATCCAGGAAGAAGCTGCTTTTGATGAGAAGTGAAACGTCTTTAAAGAAAAACCAGAAAGTCCAGTTGCCTCTTGAAAAAAACCACCTTTGGGATAGATGGTTATACTTTACTCTGGGCAAGTCCAAGGTCAAGATAAGCCTGCGCTGAAATGTAGCAATGAGGTAGAGAGCTGGGGTGGGCAATTAATTTTCCCAAGAGTCCGTATGAGAAACAGGGACTATTGTGGAGGGCCAAACCAATAGGGCTGTGAAGGTGCGTACATATGCATGGATACACATACGTAATTTTTTTTTAAAGTCGCTTTCGAAATAAAAAGCAATCCACACTGGTCAGACAGGGACAGTCAAAGAGCCAGATGTGGCTCAGGGGGGCCCATAAAATGCCCAGGTGTGCCCAAGAGAGAGCGGGTCGATTCCACATGACCGCATGTCGGGCTCTCAGCAACCAGCCTGCATTTACGTTCACTTGCAGCGTCTTACAGTCATGTGACCACATTTTGTGACAGCTTAGGGAGCCCTGGTGGCGCGGTGGTTAGAATGCGGTCTTGCAGGCTAACTCTGCCCCACTGCCAAGAGTTCGATTCTCACCGGCTCAAGGTTGACTCAGCCTTCCGTCCTTCCAAGGTTGGTAAAATGAAGACCCAGATTGCAATAGGCCAGTGATGGCGTCCCTTTTCGGCACCGAGAGCCGAAAAGGGAGTGCGCGCGCGCGTCAGGGACACGGCCCAGAAGAGAAGCTGCTTAGTGGGCATGCGCACTCTGGAAAATGAACTTCCGGTTTCCGGCACGCTCATGCACACTGGCTGGCTTGTCTTCCAGTTACTGGCATGCATGCGCACGCGATTATCAGCTGGCTGGTACAACGGAAACCGGAAGACCAGCTCTTTCGGTTTCCTGCACTGCCAAATGCGCAAAAAACAGTTGATCGTCGTGCGCGCATGCATGCCAAAAACCCGGAACAAGAATGAGCGACGTCGTACGTGCCAGCCGACATGGCTCCGCGTGCCACTTCGGACACGCGTGCCATAGGTTCGCCATCATGGCAATAGGCTGACTCTGTAAACTGCTCAGAGAGCGCCGTAAAGCACTATGGAGCAGTATTTAAGTCTAAGTGCTATTGCTCTTGCTATTTGCCAAAAACTGGCATTTACTTCTGGTTTTTAACAAAACTAGTCCATAATGAACTATTGGTTCACTTAACGACTGGAACATTTACTTAACGACCACTGCCACAAAGTCATGAAATCAGATCAGTCACGTGGGTCACCTATTTTTCGACCATCACAACTTTCAGTCATGATGGGCTGAAAATTACGGTCATAAATTGAGGATTACCTGTCTTTTCTCTTTTCCTGCAGACAGCTTCATATAAGATCATTCTGTCCTCTAGTTCCTGATTTTGCCTTTGGAGAAGATGACGATAGGGATGCAGAAACAGCCCAGCAGCTGAAAGACGACAGCATCCAGTGCAAAATCTTTTTATCCAGGAGAAAAAAAAGAAAAAAGGGGGGGCCTTAGAGTCCCAAGGCCTCATGCAACATTTTTAAAAACAAACGCAAAAAAACCAACAGTGTTTTTCTTTCTCCTCCAGTATTAATGGCCACTTACTCATCCAATTTGTACAGCTCTGAGAACAGAGGGGATTCCTTTAACCAGATAAAATAATGTAATTTTATTATTGTCAGAAAGACCAACAGCATTTACAGAAACTCCATATTTTTCAGCATAAGGAAACTAAGATATTCCAAATTTTTGTTCAGGTCTCTTGCATTCCCCCAATGTAGTCATTTCCGTTTCCCAGCTTATGACACACAAAATAAGCAAGGACACAAAACGTGCCAACAGTGCCCTAATTTTGGCCTGGTAGCAGTTAAAGCAGTGGTGAAATTCAAATTTTTTTATTACCGGTTCTGTGGGCGTGGCTTGGTGGTCGTGGCTTGGGCGTGGCAGGGGAAGGATACTGCAAAATCCCCATTCCCTCCCCACTCTGGGGCCAGCCAGAGGTGGTATTTGCCGGTTCTCCGAACTACTCAAAATTTCCGCTACCGGTTCTCCAGAACCTGTCAGAACCTGCTGGATTTCACCCCTGAGTTAAAGTACTTAACATTCAGCTTCACTCCCTGACAAATATAAAAACAATATGATCAGGAGAAAAAGAGGAATGTGGAGAATATGATTTTTGCTTTTCATGTCCCATTCACAAGGTGTCCTTAACTAATATATTAATGTTTTGAATTCTATGTTGATCTCTCATGTTTTATAACCAGGGATTAATTAATTTATTTTTTTGGTCTTTTAATGACCCCATAATCCCTTGCATCAGGGTGGAGTTGGGGCAAATGAACGGAGCTGAGTGTTTACTGGCCGGATGCCCTTCCTGTCGCCAATGCAGAGTTCTCAGCAGATATTTACTCATTGTGCCAAGAGAGAGAGAGAGAGAGAGAGAGAGAGAGAGAGAGAGAGAGAGAGAGAGATACCTGACACTACCTAGGATCGAACTCACAGCCTCCTGATTGTGAGGCGAGAGCTCCACCTCTAGGCCACTGCACCACTCATTTTATAACCAGGGATACACTGATATATTTCTGACCAGAGATAAAAATAATTTAAGAGAGTAAATTGCAAGAGAGGTCAGCTATTAAGGTGCCATTGAGAGCAAGGTTTTTAAGGTTAAGGATGCATTTGTGCTCTTTTGAGCAAATAGAAGTGCCAAGGGCTAAATTTGCACATGCTGAAAAACAGATTAGATTGGTTTCTTAGCCTTTAAGCCAGGGGTGGCCAATCTTGGCAACTGTAAGACCTGTGGACTTCAACTCCCAGAATTCCTGATTCTTGCCTGAAATTGAAGTCCACAAGTCTTAAGAGTTACCGAAGTTGGACACCCCTGCTTTAAGCCATAAAGAAGATAATAAGCTGTGAGAAGATGAACATCCTTGCACAGAGAGCTGTCTAAAGCAGCGGTTCTCAACCTGTGGGTCGCGACCCCTTTGGGGGTCGAACGACCATTTCACAGGGGTCGCCGCGCGTGTTAGCCGGCCATCTTGGTGCGACCGTCACTTGCAGGGGTGAAATGCTCCCGGTTCGGCCGTGCCTGCGGGTCGCCCGACAGCCGGTAGCTACAGAAGCGGGAGACTCCGCCCGGACGCCGCCATTTGGGTTCTTTTACCCTCTGCGCGTGCGCAGAACGCTTTGCGCATGCGCAGAGGGTAAAAGAACCCAAATGGCGGCGTCCGGGCGAAGTCTCCCGCTTCCGACGCTATCAGCTGTCCGGCGACCCGCAGGCAAGCCCGAACCGGGAGCATTTCGCCCCTGGTGCCATGCCCCCTTTGTCATCTCATCGCATGTGGGGAGGGGGCAGGGTGGGGGTCGTGGCGGC